>JAJJMC010003557.1:4305369-4335843 GCA_023531435.1 Papaver californicum
TTTTATTTTAAACCAGAATGCAACCAGTTTCATCCTAGCTATTATTCAAATATTTTTATTTTCTTAGTTTAAAACAGGATGCATCCAGTTTCATCCAAGCTATTTTTTGAATAAATTTTTTTATTTTATTTTAATTCAGGATGCAACAAGTTTCATCCTAGCTATTTTTTTCCGAAAATTTTCTTTTCGAATTTACTATCAACAGTGGATCTTGTTTTGAAGAGAATTTAAAATCCTTTCCAAAAATATAAGTTTTATTAAAATCGGATATATATTTTGAGTTATAAGTGTTTTTGTGATTTATTTTTAAATTGGAGAGAGAAAGGATAAAAAAAGAATTTAAAAAAAAAAACAGAAACTCAGAGCTGAACTTGCTATTACCAAAGAATCTAATCGCGTAAATTCATAGTGCAAACTATATTAATAGGGTAATACCCACTTAGAAGCCCCTCTTGACCGTTTAACTATTTCAACATTACACTGAATTTTTTTTACAGCTATTTCAACATAACATTAAGAATGTTCTTTAAAGACTATTTGAGCATGCAAAATCACTCTAAGTCACTGACACTAACCCTTAATTATTAACAGCAACTCTAAAACTACATTCCATTGAGTTTCTCTCTTTCTTGTGTAGTTGATTCTCACCTATCTTTATTGGTTCTTCTTCACTTTTGAAACTGATAACACAATTCTTCATCTCCAGTTGCCTTGCATCTAATAACACAATTCTTCATTAGCTTAATTTTTATAAATACCCTTGAATAGGCACCAAAGAAATGTGTTGCAGTGATAGGAAACATATATTAGGAAACATGGATATCTTGGGCCACGCCAAGTAAGTCCCTAGAGCATCTCTGACGGTGACTATCTCATCTTCAACTGGTATTGGGACTAATGCTTCAAGATCTTTAACAGACATGACCTGAACACGGAAATTATCTTCACCCAACAGAACATTAAGTACCGATTCGTCGCTGGTGCTGCAAAGACATTTCCAGCTGCAACCTCATCAGAGCCTATGAATAACTTGCATGGTTTGCCCTATATGTATTAACCAAACTGAAGTATAACAGTTTAATTCAGGCCATGTTCAAAGATTACTACAACTCAACCAAGGGATATGTCAAAGATAGAATACTACAACTCAACCATGGGATATGTCAAAGATTACCTTCCCAATTCCAGATCTTTGAGCAAAGGTATCTGTAGGCGATTCGGAAACCTGATTATATATGAGATTGCATCAATATACCCATTAATCAACTATTATGGTAAGCCAATGAATACAACTAATAATCCAAGCTATATATTGGGTAATGGATATATATAGTTACCTTCTTATGCTTAGACTTGAGATAAACATCACTCCCGGATCTCTTCCTCTTAGGAACAATTGGTTTTAGTAACGAATTAGCCGTTGTCTGAAAACATACTGTTTGCACTAATGAGATCAATGAAACAGTTTGGTCAAACTGTTAAATAATTAAAAACAATTCAGATATATGTACACCATTTCATGCAGGGGGAAAAAATGTTAGAAGGCATGCCTTCTCAACTTTAGAATCCTTGTAGCAGCAGTAACGATTTCTTTTGTTCCCACATGTAGTGGTATTACTATTTAGTATCCAATGCCAAATTTTCAAGAACATGTACCTTAATAGCATTTAGGTAAAACTCTCATGTTTCTTTCCTTCCAAAATAGCCCAAATGATCGCTAGCTGCAAGTAAAACTTTCCAAACCAACAACATTCTATTCTTTCCTCTATTGCTCCAAGAGTTAATAAGATCACAGGGCAACATTCAGTATCTCTATAGGCCAGGGTGAGTCAGTGTGTAGGAAAGAAAAGTGGTGAAGAATCTCTTCGCAATTTACCTTCCCAGACCTGTATTTTGTTCATCTTTTCTTCGTACCAGTGCGTACTACTATTTAGTATCTAATCCCAAATTTTCAAGAACATGTACCTTAATAGCATTTAGGTAAAACTCTCATGTTTCTTTCCTTCCAAAATAGCCCAAATGATCGCTAGCTGCAAGTAAAACTTTCCAAACCAACGACATTCTATTCTTTCCTCTATTGCTCCAAGAGTTAATAAGATCACAGGGCAACATTCAATATCTCTATAGGCCAGGGTGAGTCAGTGTGTAGGAAAGAAAAGTGGTGAAGAATCTCTTCGCAATTCACCTTCCCAGACCTGTATTTCGTTCATCTTTTCTTCGTACCAGTGCAATTGCTCTTCACTGATTTCTGTCATCCTTAAAACCCTCGACACGACTTTCCGATCTATTAGACTCATCAATATTTCCATCTCTTCTTCTTCCCTCAACTTTCTTTTTCTAATGCATTTTCCAGCTCGCTGCAAGTCTTTAATCTTCATTTTCTTCTGTAAAATTACATAGATGCCATTAAATTGTTAATTAAGAGCCCAAGTACAAATGTTGTGCTACGAAGTGTTCGTTTCGCTAATCTGCCACCTCAAGTAAAAATGCCACAACTGTTAAATACTGTGGCAGATTAACGAATGCACACCTTTAATAGTGTGGCAGATTTCCAATTTCCCTAATTATACGCGCACTAAAACGTCAGATAACAATAATAAAACTAAGTACTAACTCTTTTTTTTTATTTCTCATTAAATGAAGATAAGTTGGATCAACTGTTTTTCTATTGTTTCTTTTGAAAAATACTTTTAAAATATCACATGGTTTTTCTTTATCCTTCTTTAAAAATTTCATGAAAGTTCGAATGTCGTCTTCCATTATTCTTTCAAACTTAATTGATGACACTGTCATATTGATAAAACCTGCTTTCTTATCCTCATTTTCTTCTGCGATATAACAAACCAAAAGATTTGTGATATTTATTATGAAGTGATAAAATAAAACACGAAACCCATAGTAAGTTTAATTTATGGATATGGCGACACTAAATCAATTATCAATATTCACCTCGAAATTCAGGTACTTGAAGTAGTTCTGGTGCTGAAATCCTCGTGCATAAATTTCAGCCGTCGACCATGTTCATATGGTTCATTCTCAATAAATCCTTGTAATAAAACCTGAAATTGTTGCGCAATCTGACCAGGACAACCGGGATATTCTTCACGACTATATGTTGCTTTAAGTTGTTGGCAATTTCTGTAATTCATAGGCCGTCTCTAATTTCTGTAATCTCCGGTTGCCCTGTATCCAATAACACAATTCTTCATTAGCTTATTTTCTCTAAATACCCTTGAATAGGCACAAAAGAAATGTGTTGCAGTGACCGATTCCTAGTAATCAAAAGATTACGAACAAAATGTACTCATGTTTTTCTTTTGGACTCACTGCATATATTAGGAAACATAGATATCTTGTACAGATCTAGCTAACACCAACGGAACACTATGAAATTGTTTTAACTTTTAGAACTAAAGATGAAAGCAGATATCTTCTTTACATCTAGTGATTGCAATGAACTACATAGAATGTACGTTCACCTAGAAACAAAAAAAAAATCAAACGGTCCACCCTTGTATCTGTAACGGAAGTTCATTCAACAAATCAATTTGAAATCTCGAAATTACAGAAAATTAAAAACCCTAATTGATAACTTTGGGGAAAATCAAATAAAAGAAAAAATAATAGAGAAGGGAGAGTTACCCCATACCACATAACTCGATAAAAATATCCCTAACTTTAGCTTTCTCGATAAAAATGTCAATGAATGGTTCATAACTGATGAAGATAGAACAGTGAGTTCATAACAACATAAGAAGAAGAATCTGTTTGGGGTTTTAGCCTCCCATACAATGAGTTCTTATGAAAACCCAAAAGAAAATTGTTTAGGTCAGATATGGGATTGAAGAAAAAAAGTTTGAGAGAAATATTAAACATGGATGAATAACGGAAGTGGGGATGGGGGTAGTTTTCGAACGTGAAAAACTGAAATAAAAGTGTGCTAATGGAAGTGTAAGTACGGTGTAATAATCATATTTTTTTTGTTAATAAATGTGGGACTAGAATCAATGAGAGAGCTCTATTTTTCAATACTCTCACAGCAATCCATTTTTTAATAACCTCATATAGGGGCTTCCACAGTTGTAGAGGGGCTCCACATATAAGAAGAATAGAGATATTTAAAGTAAAATTCAAAAACTCTTTATCCATGATATTTTTATAATGGCTAAACTACCTCTGATTAGTTAGTATTAGTAAAACTAATTAGCTAATAGATTAAGTTAATCACAATTGATCTAAAATAACCTTATACTTAATGAAATCAAATCATTTTTTTTTTCTTTTTGGTTTGGTGGGAAGAAAAATTAGAAGAAATGTAAGAGAATTTTTTAGGGTTTTTTTTAAAAACCCTAGATTTTGATTCAATCAACCAGAGTAGTGAGGTATACCTCTAACTTAAACTCTTGGTATTTTAATGGCTCAAATTTGATGAAATTACGTATGAGAAGATGATTTTTTTTGGATTCAGAGAATTTTACGATTGAGTTTTCATGTCGAACCCAACCGTAAACACCATTTACGGTTAGGTGTTCTTCCCAACCCAACCGTGACCGTAAGTTCATGGATGAACACCAAACCGTAACAATTATACGGTTGGGTTATAGCATCGGACCCAACCGTAACTAACAATTACGGTTAGTGTTCATCCTAGAACCCAACCGTAACAAACAATCACTCGTTACAGTTTTACGGTTGGGTTTTAGCATCGGACACAACCGTAACTATCTTCAAAACTAACCGTAAAATTAGATGAATATATCTGAAGATTTTTTCATTTCTATCTTGTAGAGAATTGAAAGACGAAGCCAACCCAAAAAAAATGAGGTCAATCGGACATCGTATGAGAGAGTTATGATCAAAACGGTGAAATACAAAAAAAAATTCCAGGAAGAATTACGGTTGGGTTCGACCCAATAAACCCAACCGTAAATCTGACACAAAAATGAAGACCAAAATCCCCAGATTTACAGTTGGGTCCGAGTCCAAAAACCCAACTGTAATTCTTCCTGGATTTTTTTTTTGTATTTCACCGTTTTGATCATAACTTCCTCATACGATGTCCGATTGACCTCATTTTTTTTGGGTTGGCTTCGTCTTTCAATTCTCTACAAGATAGAAATGAAAAAATCTTCAAATCTATTCATCTAATTTTACGGTTGGGTTCGATTCTGAACCCAACCGTAAAATTTCATCTTCATCTCCTACCTTGTTATTTACGGTTGGGTTTTTCTAATAACCCAACCGTAAATTGTAGAACAAACCAGTTACGGTTGGCTTCGAATGGAACCCAACCATAAGTTTTTGAGAACATACATTTACGATTGGGTTTTCCAATCGAACCCAACCGTAAATTTTTCTGTAACCCAAATTCTTGATTAGGTTGTTTAGTTTGATCCTGATTGTCATAACTACTACCTTCTACACCTTTAGTAGGATTCTTCATCACGAACTTTAGAGTTTAATCGACGATGAAATTTTCGAATCGCCAATTAATTGATTCGATGGAGAAATTCGGTTCAAATGGAGAAGGAGGAGATATGGAGGGAGAGGGAAAGGTTTTGAATTGAAATGAAATTTTTGTAAGGTCTTGTTTTGTTTAGGTTTTAATTGATTGAAGGGAAAATTAAACTTTTTCATATATAAAAGGGTAATATGGACATTTAATATAACCCTTAGAACATCCATTAACGTATTTTTTGATCACCCTGCATCCAAATGGAGCCCCTCTACAAATGTGGGAGCCCCTATATGAGGTTACATTTTTTATGGGGCCAGAATCCAAAACAATTTTTGGTTTCAATTATAATATTTAAAAATATATGCGCATATGACCTCTTTAAACAATAGTAATTTGGTAACTGAACAAATTTAATTGTACGAAAATTATTAGATATGCTTCTCAATCCTCAAAGTAGGACTGTCAAGGGATGTTAACGAAACAGATATTGGCTCAGCTGTATCCGATATCTGATAACTTCCGACAGAATCTTAACTTTCATATCCGATTCCGTTTCGTTAAGCTTATCGGATATCCGATATTATCCGATAACTGATAGAAATCTTATAAACCTATTTTTTCACTTAATATTTTTTAGTTCATTTAAGCATTTCTAGTTCACAATTCAATTAAAACACATACAAAACACACACAAATGATCACAATTTATAAATTATATGTTATATTGTTCTTGCAGCAAAAGAAAACATCAAAACACAAAGAAACTGAAATTTGTACTAGCATTGTCATTGACTCATTGCGATACAGTCTGGCGCCTGCAATGCAGCTTTCAAAGTACATCTGCATTTCAAAGAAACTAAAATTTGTTAGTTGGCAGTGCAAGTAATATGAAAGTAACCAAAGAAGAGGCAAATTCAGAGCAAGCACGTAGCAAAATTAGGCAAATATATCATAAAAACAATAAAAAATGTTAATCTGTACACACTGATAGAGGCCTATTTGGAGCCCATCTTCAACTAATCTCTTAAATCTTCGACTCTGATGTGAATGCTATTCCGATCTAAGAGGAATTCGTTTCTGGAAGTAGCGAGAGAATTTTTAGAGATAGCGTCTGTGATCAGCGAGGTCATTCACTAGCTAAATTTAGGGTTTTCCTTTGACTTGGTTGTCGATTGAAATGACATCGTCGCGTTGGATTGGCTCCATAGAGTTATGGCTCGATTCGATACCGGAGTTCCATTCTTCATATTTTATTTGTTTATATAGTTTGAAATCTCTTCGTGCCTGAACGCGAGAAGCCTTGCATTAAAGAAAACTGGAGGTGGGAGAATCTACTTTTTCGGTATGTTTCGGGATAGTAGCGTTGTTACCTGAAGTTGCTGCGCTGAATACTCTTTCTTAGGTGAAAAAATAAAGATGGGCACAAGTTACACCTAAAAGGTATGCTTTCTACTGGTATTGTGTCAACAAAGTATCATATCGGTTAGATTAACAGTTACCATACTTTTTTTTGCAGTCGGTACACCTGAGAAAGCAAAGTATACAGTGACTACCTAACTCATAGTTACTGGCCATGCCTGGTACAACAGAAGCTGTAACATTACAGTCTCCAAAAGAGGTTTTGCATATACACATGTTTTCAGATCATTGCACACTGGAACTGACATGACAGATTGTATTGTTCTAAATTACTAATGCAGGATTCCAATTTCTAAGAGTAATGAGCTATAAAGTTCTATCTATCACAATGATTTACATTCATACCATGTAAGCCATTGGTAAATATTCCATCTTAGTTGATCAAATGAGATTTCTGACAATGGACAGGAGTTTCCTATGATAATCTTTCTTCAATAAAAAACAAGTAAAAACAGTGACAACTTCATTGTTGATACAATGTTTTTCATAATAAGGACTAGAACACAGATGAGATGGGAATAAGTTTGCCCAAAGAAGATTTTGATATTGGAAGGATGCATACCTTGAGATTGTAGAAGAACCAGAGTAGCTGAGCTCGGTTAAGGCAGAGCTTGAGAAGACCTGCAAGTGCTGAGGAGCTCTAAAATGTACACCTAGCAGGAGGCTATAATCGGTTATGCCTTGTGACTCCAGAAACGTAGAATCTAGTGATATATGTCTGCATATAATATCAGCAAGGGTAACCAGATAGATGAATTGAAGATATTTCAACAGAGGAACATACATTCTTGATACATAAGCATTTAAGTTCAGTTATTTCACATGAATGGCAGAATACATAAGCTTAATTGCTGCAACTAATTCAACATGATTTAGGTAAGGATGACTAATGGTTACATAAATGTAAACAAGCTAGCAGAAAGAATTGTCTCTGTTAACCTAAATATTTATTTACTTGCAATGTACCTAGAAACCCATCTCTGAGTGTGTATATACTCCCACAAATGATACACAAACCTACCAGTTCTTCAACTGTGCACTTAGACCTGTAAAGAGGTTTGATAAGCACAAACCTAGTTAACTAAAAAAATTGCCCACTTAGACCTGTAAAGATGTTGATGTACTGCTATACACTGACTAAGAAGTAAGAACCCAATTAACATCTGTTGGGGTTCAACCCAATTCATCAAATCATAACACTAAAACAAATGACAAACTAAGAACCCTAATTACAAAAAAAAAAAGAATTATTTTTGATTAACCCTAATTTCCAAAAAAAAAACCCAATTTTTTTTGATTTCATAAAACCCTAGTTTCATTTTTGTTTCATTCTAACACATACCATCATAATCAAAGATTCAAAGAAGAATAAATAGATAATATCATGATTCATACAGTTAAATACCTGATACAATGATACCTGAATAAAGAGAGAATACAGTTAAGTTACATACCTGTTGACCGTTGTGGCCCTTGTGGGTTGTGGTGTGGCGATAGAGGAAGAAGAGGGTGGTGGTGATGAAGGGTGCCGTTGATGAAGTGTTGTTCACTGAGATGGGGACGAGAACTGTGTCTGAAGTGTGATCGAGAACGAAAAAGTAGCCTACGAAAGAGCCAAAGAGAAAGAAGGGTAGCCGGGTAGAATAGAAGACTTTAATAGTGGGTTATCGGTAACGGATAATATCCGACGGATATTGACTTAGCCGGTTCCGTTACGATAAAACTAAATATCCGATAGAAATATCCGGTTCCGACATCCGATATCCGTTATATCGGATAATATCCTATAGGATCCCGGATTATCGGAAACGGCTATCGTATTTTGGATTGAGATTGACAGCCCTACCTCAAAGGAAATCTTTATTCCTCACCCTAGTTCAAGAACTAACTAGGGTCGAATGTTGGTCCAGCTACGAAGTTCGCACCTGAACAAATAACCCTGACTTAAAGTAGGAACCAAACAACAACATTCTTCCCAAATTCATAAATTAAAACCGGCCAAAACCCATAAAAGGAGACATAGTTGTTTTAGTTTTCCCCTCTCTAAAAATCGAAAACATTTTTTCCTCTCTGAAAACACAAACTGGAATAGTATACATAAAATGATTAATTGAAGGTGGAAATTTCTTGGGCAAAAGAAAAAATGGAGAAAGGGATGATATCACTGGATCAATGGAGTGAAACAAGTCAGGTGTATTTTTTGAGTCATTTTCATGCTGATCATACAAAGGGATTATCTTCAAAATGGAATAAAGGATTGATTTATTGTTCACCAATTACTGCTAAGCTTTTTCCAATAAAATTTCCTGGTTTCAGGGTTTCATTAATTAGGGTTTTGGAAGTTGGTTCATTACACTCGATTCCTTTGGTTTCTCCCTCTACTGGATCTCAAACTATTATTCAAGTTACTACTATTGACGCTCACCACTGCCCTGGTATGTTGAGACATGGATTTCGTGTTTAATTTGGTGTGAAATGCTTAGATTTAGAAGAAAAAAAAGTGATGTAAAATCCCTAATTGTGAGAAAACGACTACTGAATTAATATCTTGTTTCAGGTGCTGTAATGTACCTGTTTCGTGGGGAATTTGGGTGGGTACTTTTCACAGGGGATTTTCGCTGGGAAAGAATTAGTGAGAGAGCCTTGATGGGGAAGAGTATGCTTCTTAATGCTCTTGGTGGTGAAAAAGTGGACTTTCTTCACTTGGATAATACCTATTGCAATCCGTCTTATTCTTTTCCTCCTCGAGAAGTTGTTGCTCGCCAGGTTTGGTTCCTCTTATTTTCTCACAAATTGAATAGTTCTCTTATGTTGCTGTTGACTACAAATTAGCTTGAACTGTGTTCCTTAGTGTTGTGTATAGTGTATAGATATCTTGGGGATATAAGGGTTAATTTTATATCAAATTGTATCCATTGAATAGGATTTTGCAGCTGATGCTTAAGTGGATTAAAAACCTAGAGATTGAAATTGTTTTTGACACGTCTGACTAAAGTACATACTGGAAACCTTAGATGCAATAAATACTCATTCTCCCACCTTAATATGTTTATTTACGATAAAAGTGTTATCCAGTGCATAAGAAGAAGAATTCTGGTTCCAAGGGTTTATCCTTCTCAAGAGTAATGTGTTTGACAGTTAGCTTTTACCTTACTCATTTACTCCCTGATGGTTGCCTATAACAGATTGTGAAAATTATTGCTTCACATCCTCAACATGATGTTATAGTTGCCATCAACAAACTTGGGAAGGAGGATCTTTTACTTCACATCGCAAGTGCTTTAAATACAAAGGTATCGCTGCATTATGTAATACTTCCTCTGGTTTAGAAATGTTGAATGATACTTCTTGCCATCTTGGTTCAAGCATGGCATTCACTCAGAAAAGTGGATTAAGGGCATTGTGTTTAAGCTATTATGTTCTATGCCTGAGAAGTGAGAAGTGAGCTTGTCCACTGTGAACCCGCTTTTATTTCTCATTCTCCTCTTGAAGATTGAATTCATTGGAATGGATATAGGTTTGCTAGTTGTTTTTTTTGGCAATATACTACTTTCTTACTTTTACGTCTCTTGTTTATTATAGATATGGGTGTGGCCTGAACGATTGCAAATCATGCATGTCTTGGGTTTCGTTGACGTTTTTACAACAAATACTTCTCTCACTAGAATAAGAGCAGTTCCTTTCTACAGTTTCAGCATCGACACTCTTGAGGGATTAAATAACATTCGCCCTACCATCGGAATCATGCCTTCTGGTCTTCCATGGGTGGTAAGACCGCATGATGACCCTTCTCCTAGCTCTTCCCTTTCAATTGGCGAAGATTTAAGCGACTGCAACACAAATGGGAATCATCAGCAGAATGAAGAATTGAGCTGTGTTAGAAAGTTTCATAAATACATATATACTTTGCCATACTCTGATCACTCGTGCTTCAACGAAATCCGGGAGTTTGTTAAGCTCGTGCAGCCTTTAAACATCGAAGGAATAGTTTCTTCGTCATCTTGCTACATAGATCCTCGTTACTACTTCAGTGATCTGCATAGACCAGATGAATGCAAGGATCCTTCGAGCAACAAGTTTCAACAACAATCTGAGAAGTTTCAACAAGAAACTCTCAATACCAGTACTGAGAAGTTTGTAACCAAATCTTACAAGGGAAGTCATACGATCCATACACAGATAAGAACTGAAAGATCCTTGAGGAGGAAATCTGGTTACTTGGGTTTGATTACGAGCAGGGTAAGTATCTTACGAAGACGAAAACGTGGTGCAAAAATTCTGGAAATCGACATCGTTGATTGATTTGATCATATATTCTCTCTCATATAGGGGACTTCTGTCTACCTTGTAGTAGTTTTAGCTGTCCGTAGCCAGTGGCGGACCCATAAGGGTGCTGACCCCACTTAAATTTAACTTTTATATACTAATTAGTTAGAAATTTACGTTTTTAACCTTACTGTACCTAAATTTACATCTTTAACCCTCTTAAAGAAATTTCGGGGTCCGCCACTGTCTGTACCTGTAAATTATAGCTCATCAGTCTGGCGTGTCTAGAATCTGGACTAGACTAGTATTTAGCCTGAATCCTGGACTTGGCAAGATTAAGGATATCCTGGGCTGGGTTTGTTGGGCTTGGGTGCAAGTGTATGTTAACTTTCGGGCTCAAACACCGCTCTCGGTAGGGGTGAGCATGTGAACCCAAATCTGTCAATCCGACTAAATTTATTTGTAGTTTAGCGGGTAGACATCCAATCCGTTTATGAACGAGTTGGATATTGGGTGTATTTTTAAAATCCACTAAATAATGAGTTGGGTGCGGTTGTAAATCTATAAATCCGTTGGACACCCACATCTGCTATCTTTAAGAGTAAATATATAATTTATAAAATACAGAGGGACTATATAACTTTTAATGTTTTCATTCTAACCTAGTTGTACCGATGAATTAAATTTACAAACAAGCAGTACTGAATATACTATTTAAATTTTACTTTTGGTTGTTGGATGACATTATTATAATTTAAGTATTGTTATGTTGTAATAATATCCTAATATATTTTATAAATTTTAAAATTTAATGCTTAAATTTTATTTTATTTTTGTTAATATATTAACTATTTTCATTTTTTTTAATAAGAAACATAAAATCTGTGGATTTAACCGTATTTAATCCGCCAACTCGTTTATCCATGGATGTTAAATCTACGAATAATGAATTAGACACAGATACAAATCTAATATCCGTTATTTTGATGGATTAAATTCAGGTGACACCAAATGCACGGGTCATTGCTCACCCCTAACTCTTGGCTACATGGCTATGTCATCAACAGTAGACAGAAAACTGATTACACCGCTCAATTTGTCTCTTTTCTCTGCTTTTTTGTATCAAAGTCAATGAACGTGAGAATACGAGGAGAAAGTCAACATTGACGACAACTTAAGTTGCAGACAGCGGGTAAAGACCAAAGTGAGTAAAATACTAATCAATCCGTTTCCCCCCCTACAAATGCTTGCGTTAGACTGCGTCAACATGATGTAATCATGGATTTGTAGATTAATTAGCTTAAAACTAACCAGGCAAGACGGGCAAATTATACTTAGCCAAAGCGCGCCTAGGCGTTTCAAATTTCATATACAGTAGATAGATCCTAATTAGAACATATATCCGCCTCTGTGAAAGCACCAGCTTTTAAGGTCTAGGCACTAGATTTCCTACCCAGTCAACAACAGTCATCATAAATAGAACTTAAAGAAGACCCACTTTTCTATAATTTTGCTGTGTTTTTCTTTCCAATTTATAGTACTCTTAATATCATTCCATATTCTTCTTCGTCTTCTGGTTTTGGAAAGATTAAATATTGGTGTGTTTTGCTCACCTTTGTTCATGTGGAGAAATGAATAATCAAAGGAATAACCCATATTTTCACCTCTATCTTCGCTGTTTTCTCTTCTTATCATTCAAAACCCATGTTACAGTTTGTGCAGCTGATACAATCACTTTAGGAGAATCTCTAACTGGAAGTCAAACAATCATATCAAAAGGTGGAAACTTTGAATTGGGTTTTTTCTCACCAGGTAAGTCTCAAAATTACTATATAGGTATCTGGTACAAGAAAGTCTCAGTTCGAACTGTTGTTTGGGTTGCTAATAGAGATACACCTGTTCTTGATCCCTCTTCTTCAGAGTTAACCCTTTTAGATGGGAACTTAGTTTTATCTAGTCAAACTAATAAAACCCCAGTATGGTCCACTAGTTCACTTTCAAATACTTCGATTACAACTGTAGCAGTTTTGGTGATGATGGAAATCTTGTTTTGCGAGATGGGTCTAATCCAAATGTTGTGATCTGGCAAAGTATTGATAATCCAACTAATACTTGGTTACCTGGTGGAAAACTTGGATTGAATAAGAAAACTAATCAATCACAGTTACTAACTTCATGGAGAAATGAAGAGAATCCAGCTCTAGGAATCTTCTCTCGAGAATTAGACCCAACCGGATTAACCAGTCAGTATCTTATAAAATGGAATAGGTCTGACCAAGTTTGGACAAGTGGGGAATGGAATGAACAGTTGAGGACTTTTAATTTAGTTCCTGAGATGAGATTAAACTATATTTACAATTTTAGTTACATTTCAAATGAAAATGAGAGTTATTTTACTTATTCACTTTACAACGATTCTATTATTTCTAGATATGTTATGGATTTCTCGGGACAAATTAAGCAATTTACTTGGTCAGAGAAAAATAAAGAGTGGAACTTGTTTTGGTCCCAACCCAAGCAATTGTAACCAGGATACTTCGAAGTGTGAGTGTTTGCGGGGTTTCATTGAAAGATCTCCTGCAGATTGGAATTCTCCAGGATTCAACTGGTGGGTGTGTTAGGAACACATCTTTGCAGTGTGGGAGTGAAGATGGCTTTTTGAAGATTTCAACCTCGAAATTGCCTGACAATCCCCAGTCTCCACCAGCTAATAGCGCTGAAGAATGCAAATTAGCTTGCGAGAGTACATGTTCCTGCAGTGCTTATGCTTATGACAGCTCTGGTTGTCAATTATGGAATGAACATTTGTTGAATGTACAATCAGATGCCGATGGAGGAAACCTCTACCTCAGACTTGCAGCTTCTGAAATTCGCAGTCAAGTAGCTGAAGGTAAGAAAAAGAAGAAACCATTTAATGCTGCTCTTGCGGGTGCAGTTGTGAGTGTCATAACAATTTTGGTACTTGCTTTTGTACTGGTGATGATATGCAGATCAAGAAGATCAGTTGGAAAATCAAAGACAGTCGATGGTACTTCGGTGGCATATACATACTCAGAATTACGAAGTGCAACGAAGAACTTCTCACAGAAGTTGGGTGCTGGTGGATTCGGCTCTGTTTTTAAGGGGGCATTATCTGACTCTACTGCCATAGCCGTGAAGAAGCTTGAAGGTTTCAGTCAAGGAGAGAAGCAATTTAGGTCAGAGGTGAGCACTATTGGTACAATTCAGGATGTAAATCTCGTGCGCTTATGTGGATTTTGTTCAGAAGGAGATAAAAGGTTACTGGTCTATGATTTCATTGTAAAGGGATCTTTGGATGCTAATCTTTTCCATCAAGAGGCTACCGAAGTTTTAGATTGGAAGACTAGATACCAGATAGCACTGGGAACTGCTAGAGGATTGGCTTATCTCCATGAAAAATGCAGAAATTGCATCATTCATTGTGATATCAAGCCTGAAAATATTCTGTTGGATGGTGAATGCTGTCCTAAAGTAACAGATTTTGGTCTAGCCAAGCTTGTTGACCGAGAGTTCAGTCGAGTCCTAACTACCATGAGAGGAACAAGAGGGTACCTTGCACCGAAATGGATTTCAGGTGTAGCCATCACTCCAAAAGCTGACGTCTACAGTTTTGGTATGATGCTGTTTGAAATTATCTTGGAGAAAAACGCAGAGCATTATAGTCATGATGAGAAAATTAGATTTTTCCCTACTTGGGCAGCTACCAAAATGCATCAAGGCGAAGATATCATTAGCCTAGTGGATAACAGGTTGGAAGGTAATGCTGATATTGAAGAGGTCACCAGAGCTTGTAAAGTTGCTTGTTGGTGCATTCAAGATGATGAAGCTCATAGGCCCTCCATGGGTCAGGTAGTTCAGATACTTGAAGGGGTTTTAGAGGTAAACCCACCTCCAATTCCAAGGTCTCTCCACGTTCTTATGGAAAACCAAGATAATGTGTTTTTCTTCTCCGAGTCCTCGAACCATAGTTCAATTGGACGAAGCAACACAACATCATGCACGTCTTCTCTGGCCAAGAACACCACCTTCTCATCCATGAGTTCAAAGTCTTAATATGAGGACTGAGGAGCCCAATTAAAGGAAAGTACTTACGATTCATATTCGTATAAGTAGTGGTGGTATAACCTTTAAGATGGAATCTGTTTACTGGAAATTGCATTGATCATATCTTTCCTAGTTGTGTATATACCTTTAATTCAATTGTCTACTGTTTGTATTTGTAAATACCAACTCGTCAGTCTTCCCTGTCTAGTGTAAATTATTGTTAAGACTATACGCGGCTAGAATTAGCACACCCTATCATGTGTATGCTATCTCTATTAACAGAAGGTTGACCGACATTACGATATCAATTTTGTCCCCCTTCTCTCCCTCTGTCTATCATTGTTACGTGTGGACCGCACTTTTTTTTAAGGGCTTTCATAATTCATCTCTCGTTTCTCTCTCCTTATGGAGCTGTGCCTTGAGTTTTCTCTTTGGAGAAGCTCAAACTACAGCAACAATGGAGGTGCAACATGGATCTTCACACAATCCAGCAAATATACCAAGCAACCATATACTAGCAGAAGATTCTTTTCTTGTAACAACTAAGAGAAGAATCCATGAGACAGAAACTAAGATCAATGCATCAGCAGAGATCGATTTTGATCAACTATGTGTGGCCAAAAACTCTGATGGCCAGTTCGTAGTTGATATTTCCAAGGAGCTATACGAAAAAGCAATGGAAAAGATGAAGTATTCATTAATAGGCAGGCTCGACTTCAACAAGCTCAAGTTTGCAGAGGTAAAAGCAACTCTACTTCAACAATGGAAGCTTACGGGTACCCATCATTTCATTCCAATGACGAAGGGATACTTCACCATCGTTCTATCTAATGATTTGGATAAGAAAAGAGAATGGAAGGGAGGCATTTGGACTATGGGAAGTCAAGTTCTCAAGGTGCAAGACTACCATCCACGATTCAATCCAACAAAGCAACGTACTTCAAGAGCACTAGTTTGGGTTCAGCTGCCTAGCTTACCAATCTTGTTCTGGACGGAGGAGATATTGCTGTCCATATGCACAGCTTTGGGATCTCCAATGGCTGTAGACTCAAGAACTTTAGCAAGGGACTATGGGTACTATGCTAGAGTTCTTGTAGATGTTGATTTCGCAAAGGAAATACCATCAAGAATCAAAGTAAACGCTCCTGGGCATAGCTTCTTCCAAGCAGTAAGCATCCCTAAAGCACCGAAATTCTGCAACAAATGCAAGATAATAGGCCATGCTTTGGATGAATGTAGAGTGGCTCAAGAGATAGTGAAGGGGAAGAAGAAGATGAATAGTAACAAGGACGGTTTGTTCATTGAGGTAGGCAACACATGTGATCTGGCCAGCCCTTCACGTGAATTCTCTGCCAGCAACATGGGAAAGCCTGACCGAGATAGGGACAACACTACCATGGGTGGAAAATCGAGGCAGCAAGTACACTCAACGACTCCCTATGATAGTTACGTCTCAAGGGAGAAGACACCATCTACTCTAGCTAGTAAAGAGGTGCACATGGGTCTGGAGCTGTGGGAAAGAGACCACACAATAGTAAACAGCCCAGCCAGAGATAGAGACATCACAAGCCAACGGCTGGCTGTTGCTGTAACAAAAAATGATACTTTGTCCAATGGTGGGGCTGCTGGGAACGCTGCCAAATATAGGCACATGGGGCTGGAAGCTAGCGAAAGCGACCTCACAGCTCTACACAAAGTAGCCGGCGAAAGCGACATATTAAGAAAGGTATCTCGTGATTTGGCTACCAACACTTTGGAGGTGGCTGAAGTTTTCGTGGGCTCGGACAGTGAGGTTTACGAGCCTTCCATGAATGATGAAGGCTCATTGAAAGATGATGACCCGACAAAATACCCAAGAATTGATTGGGCCGAAGAAGGTGATAAGGAAAGGCTCGCAGACTTGCAGCGTGACTACGACAAGGCCTTAGCTGAAAGTGAAGATGAAGCCCGTGCACTCAGGCTTCAAGATGTTTCAGCAAGGTTAGTTGCGGTGGGCTCATCCAAGACTGCCAACATTGCTACATCCATTGAGGTCGCAATTCGAAATACTACGCCACTACCCAACAGCAATAACTTAGCCAACAACAACAACCTTCCAAGTGAAATAGCTCCTGAGGTTAGTGAGGAGGACGATGCTAGGATAAAAGTTATGCTAGTGGGTCGTGACTGCATTCACATGACTGGATGATTTCTCACCCGTCGCCATTTCATTGACGCCTCTTGGATTGGGTTGGGGCTCTAAACTACTAGCTTGATTCATTTCGACCAGTTCTAGCCTTCTAGATAAGGATTCTAATGGGTTGGGATTTCTATTGCTCTTCCACTGCTGGGTTTTCTCGGCAATATCACTCAGAAATTGCATCGCCTCAGCAGGAGTCTTACTGTCGAGTTCTCCGATCGACAAGGACTCAACCAAGGTTACAGTCGCATAATCCAAACCCTCATAGAGAATCTGAACTAGACTTAACTCATCTAAACCGTGGTCTGGGCATTGGGACACTAAGTCGTTGAACCTTTCTACATATACACACAGAGACTCTCCCTCTTGTTGAGAAAACGTGAAAATTTTCTGCCTAATTGAGGATATTCTGTTCTTAGGGAAGAATGAATAAAAGATGAAGTAAGTTGGGCATAGATCTCAATCGACTGAGGGGCCAAGCTATACCACCATGACTTGGCTCTATCTCTTAGTGAAAAGGGAAATAGTCTAAGTTTAATAGACTCGTCATTCAAGTCTCTAATCCTGATTGTGCTACATATTTCCTCGAGCTCCCTAACATGAAAATAGGGATTCTCGTTCTCTTTTCCTAAGAATAATGGAAGCATCTGGATGATTTTGGGTTTCAGTTCGTAGCTCGCTTCAGTAGCGGCTAACTTGATGCAAGATGGACGTAAGGTCCTGGTTGGATTCCACAAATCCTTCAGAGTTGTCATTGCTGACACGGTCTCGGGAGTGACTATTTCACTCTCAGTTGACTTCTCAAGGTTAAGGTGAACTACCAGTCTTCCACTAATTAACCTACCTTGAGGGTCTCTATCCCAAGTTCGCCTTAAGGGCGTTCTTGGTATGCAAAAATTAAATCCTAACAAGCAATTAATCAAACACAATCGTGCCCTGACTCAACCAAATCAAACCTAAATCTAGCAAACAACAAGCATGATGGCTCCACTTAGATTGTTTCTAGACCAGCTTCTATTCTTTCAAAAAGCAACTGGTTACAATTTTAGCAAACCTCTTAGAACGATCTGAATTAGATTAAGTCGAAGAGAAACAGGAGAAGCTCAATGGAGCTTTGATACCCCTGTCTCTTTGGCACTTTTCCTTGGGTTACAAGGCGGCTCTAATCAACTTAAAATAATCTTCCTGTTCTTCGAGTTAGGCTAATAAAGTAACCCGTACAGTCCTTTTGAACGATTTTCCAATAAGCTCGATACCCTATAGGTCTCTTTCTAGTCAAGATTTTAGGCTTAGGTTCGCGTAGGTTTCGTTTTCCTAAAGCGGGCAAGAAGGAGACGGTGATGAAATCCGAGACCTTATCTTGTTTGGCCAGGCCTTGCCCTTTACTATGCAAAAATTAAGTTCCGTATTCAGTCCTCAACATATATGCATACAAAGGCGTCCAGAAAACCCACTGACAGGAGATTCGTGGGTTGGTCGAAGTTTACCTCCCGTACCAGACGAGCGATGAAACGTTGAAGTCGACTCGGGCCACTAATATCCTTTTCAATAGTGTGCGAACCCGAGTGGCCGAGACAATATCGTAATTGTCGTCCTTCCCTGCACACAGTTTGATATTTAAAACTACCCTTCCAGGGTTTAAAAATAATAAAAAGTCCAAAGTCCCAAAAATAATGTCCAAAAGTGTCCGAAAATAAAAGAAAAATTACAGAAATAATAAAAACCCTAATACAATCTTCTAAACTAATTAAAACTAATTAAAATAAACTAAAAATCTAATTAAAATAAAATAAAATCTTCGATCTTCTTTTTCGTTCTTTAAGCTTTTCCGTTTAATTCCAAGTCTTTAACTTTAATTCTAAAACTTTGGCGTACTCTCTTTTCGGTCAAAAATTCAACCTGTGGCAAAAAGAGAAATACCAAAAGAAATGTAAAATAGAACAAAGTAAAATAATAAAAATAAAAATAAAAACCTAAAAATAAGTCTAAAACCCTAAACCTAAAAACAAGTCCCCGGCAGCGGCGCCAAAAATTGATGTTGTTTTAATAGTGGTAAAAAGAGGTTCGTTTCTCGAACTTGTAAAGGTAATGATCTTAGAAAATAATGATTTAAATTAACTCTAGAAAATTCCAGGAGTATGAAAAAGACTAAATAACCTAAAGATGATTTTTGAATAATTTTAAAAGGACCAGGAATCAGGAATCAGGTAATTCTAACAACCTATGTGATTAATCAAATAATTCTTTTTAAATTAATTGAAGCGCAAGTAATTGCCAAAATTGGTTTTGTTATGCTAACAAACAGAGGTAAATCACAAGCATGGACTATCAAAATTAATTAACCAAGCATAATCCATCAGGCAAAAGCACAACTATTGAAAGAAAACCGTTTTCACTATTTAAAACTATGCAATTCTAATAACAAAAGAATTATAAATAATTGTTAGAAAATAATTAAATCACATAAAAAATTGAGAAAATTACCTTATCCATCATCCCAGTAAATATACTTAGCTCATGGTGGAGAAAACTTGCTCAAAAGACCTTTTCATTGCTCAAAAAGTTGATTACAAGGTTAAAGAATAGTGCAACAGCTGAACAGATACGTTTATAAGTGTTGAAGAACAGGGTTCAGCCGTTACAGAAGTGTTTCTAAGCAACAAAGGTTTAAAGAGTAGGTAACAGGAGCAGTTTGAATCAGCAACACTTGTGGATGTTGCTGTGTTGTCTTCTCAGGCGGTGGTAGATGAAGAACAGCACCGGCGGTGACCGGATCGCTGTCCAGTTCCGGCCAAACTCCGGTGACTCCGAAAATCGATCTCTAGGCTTCTCCCTCCCCCCATTTTTCTTGGCTTCTATTGGTTTATATAGGTTGTAGAAACCCTAGGGAGAGTTCTAAACCTAATAGAACTCTCCAAAACACTCCCAAATTCATCCAAATCCGAATCAAAGTATAATACCCTTTTTCCGGCGAAACTCGGATTTGGGGCTATTTTTCCGGCGTAAACCTCTAATTCTTCACGTATTTAGTCTTGTATTGGCCCCATCTATCTTGTGTATCAATTTGAGCCGAAAATATCCAAGTTTTACCGTGAATCAAAGTGTCCAGTTGTATGCAGCAGTTCCGTCCGATCCCGTGCTGCAGTTGACTCGGTCAACTCGGGTTGACCGAGTTGACTCGTGTTTGACCCGATTTGACCCGATTTGACCGGGTTGACTCGAGGGTGCCCCTTATCCACTTCTTTAAGTAATTTTCTCCACAACTCCTTATTTATCCGATGTACCTACAAAAGCCATAAAACACGTAAAATGCACACTAAAGAGTACTAACCTAATAGGAACTAAGGCGCAATCTAGACACTAAAATGTGTCTATCAACGCTCAAATGAAAAGTCTCTTAGGTTCACCCGGGAGGTTAAAAAGGCCATGGCGCGCCAAAAGAAGGTGGTACTCGATATGCAAGGGCCACAAGAGGAAGGAGAAGATGACCCAACAACAAGGAAACTTGATTGGGCCGATGAAGCTGATAAGGAAGATAAAGAAGGGAGGTTGAGAAAAGGAGCACCAAAGGCAGCAAAACTACCAAAGGCTAAGGAGTTGGAAAGACAAACTCTCCTAGCTAAGCAGCGGTTGAGCGCTACTGCAAAGGCTAAAGCTAATGCACCTTTTCCTTAGACTGCTGCAAAGGCAAAAGCATCTACAAGGTATAGGAGGAAGGGGAAAAATAAAGCCAAAGAGGCTAAAGAAGTAAAAAAGGAAACAACGAAGTCAACAAGGGCGGAAGAGGAAGCAAGTGAGCAGGCTATCCAGGCTTCCAACACGAAAAAAAAGAAGAAGAAAGGGACACCAGTAAAGAAGGGGACCAATTACCCCAACTCTTGGAGGAAGGAGAAGAAAATATCTTCGAATGGTAGCGAGGAAACCTTTGAAGCAGCAAACGTAAATGGGACAAATAAGAGCGAGGAGGGCGTAACACCTCCAAATAGAGTTACGTGAGGAGTTTACCTTGTAATTTTTAGGCCAAATATGTTTTAGCCGGTTATTTCTCACTAATTATCGGAGCCTTGTTGCTCCCAATTATTTTTAACCTATTTTGTAGCTCTTTCATTATTTAATACACGAGACTTAGCCAAAAAAAATATCATTGTTACGTGTGGAAGAGGACGATGATAACATCTGCATTGACGTCAGACTTCGTTGACTTAGTTTGAATAACATACTAATTGGTAAAAGTGAGTTTTGAATAACATAGTATAGGTAAAAGTGAGTAACAACTGTCCATCTCCATCTATGCCTTTTGTAAACGTAGACATCTAAAGACTTAAAGGCCTAGATAAATAAAGTTTCCACGATAAATAAAGAATTTTTTTATTTTCTATTGACCAAGATAAGATTTCTATGGCTTTTGTAAAACAAAAGTTCTGGTGAGAACATTTGGCATAATTTGATAGACTTGCTAAGTCTTGTATGGGTTATTAATTTCAATTATTTGTGGTGGTTATCATGTTCTTGCTTCGGTTTTCTCAATAAGGTTCTCTTTTGTCATTTTGAACAAAATTAATAAATTTGAACCAATTTTATTCACTTTTGTTTATTAATCTTCAGTATACATTCTTAGAGATTTGTTAAGGCTTATATTGGTTGTTAAGTCCAATTATTTGTGGTTGTTATTATGTTCTTGCCGTGGTTTCCTCTATAAGGCTCTCTTTTCTAATTTTGAATAAGCAAAATACATTAAATTTGAACAATTTTCTTTCATTTTTGTGTATTAATCTATAATATATATTCTTAGAGACTCGTTCAAGCTTGTATTGGTTGTTAAGTTCAAAAATGCTTGGTGGTTATCATGTGCTTTCTTCGGTTTGCTCAATAAGGAGTTTTTTTTAACATTTCGAACAAAAATATGTGAATTTTGAATCAATTTCCTTTTTTTCGTATTAATCTTCAATATACATTCTTAGAGACTCGTTAGGGCTTGTTTTGATTGTTAAGTTAAATTATTTGTGGTGGTTATCATGTTCTTGCTTCGGATTGCTCATTAAGGTTCACTTTTTCATTTCGAACCAAATAATGTTAAATTTGAACCATTTTCCTTCATTTTTGTGTATTAATCTTCAAAATAGATGCTTAGAGATTCGATAAGGCTTATATTAGTTGTTAAGTTCAAGTATTTGAAGTTTTCATCATGTTCTTGCTTCAGTTTGCTCAATAAGGTTCACTTTTGTGTATTAATCTTCAATATACAATCTTAGAGACTTTTGTGTATTAATCTTCAATATACATTCTTTGCTCTTTAGTATACATTCTTAGAGATTTGTTCAGGATTATATTGATTGTTAAGTCCAATTATTTGTGGTTGTTATCACGTTCTTGCCATGGTTTTTTTCTATAAGGCTCTCTTTTCTTATTTTGAATAACCAAAATATGTTAAATTAGAACAGTTATCCTTTACTTTTGTGTACCTATATGTAATATACATTCTTAGGGACTTTTTAAGTCTTGTATTGGTTGTTTATATTGTCTATCATATTCTTGCTTCAATTTGCTCAATAATGCTCTTTTTTTCATTTCGAACCAAAATATGATAAATTTGAACAAATTTCTTTCACTTTTAGGTATTAATCTTTAATATACATTCTTAGAGACTTGTTAGGCCTATTATTAGTTTTTAAGTTCATTTATTTGTGGTGGTTATCATGTTCTTTCTTCGTTTTGCTCAATAAGGTTCTCATTTGTAATTTGAAACAAAAAATAGTTAAATTTGAACTATTTTCCTTCACTTTTGTGTATTAATCTTCAATATACATTCTTAGAGATTCGATAAGGATTATATTGGTTTGTAAGTTTAATTATTGGTGATTGTTATCATGTTCTTGCTTTGGTTTGCTTAATAAGGTTCTCTTTTGTCATTTCAAACCAAAAATTATTAAACTTGAACCTACTTTCGCTCATTTTTGTGTATAAATCTTCAATATACATTCTTAGAGACTTGTTAAGCCTAGTATTAGTTGTTAAGTTCATTTATTTGTGGTGGTTATCATGTTCTTTCTTCGTTTTGCTCAATAAGGTTCTCTTTTGTCATTTTGAACAAAAATTAATAAATATAAACATATTTTCCTTCACTTTTGTGTATTAATATTCACTATACATTCTTACAGACTTTTTAAGCCTTATATTGGTTGTTAAGTTAAATTATTTGTGGTGGTTATCATGTTCTTGCTTCGGTTTGCTCAATAAGGTTCTCTTTTGTCATTTTAAACAAAAAATTAATAAATTTACACCTATTTTCCTTCACTTTTGTGTATTAATACTCAATATAAATTCTTAGAGACTTGTTAAGCCTGTATTGGTTGTTAAGTTCAATTATTTTGGTGGTTATCATATTTTTTCTTCGATTTGCTCAGTAAGGTTCTCTTTTGTCATTTCAATTAAAAATATGTTAATTTTGAACCAATTTCCTTCTTTTTTGTGTATTAATCTGCAATATACATTCTTATAGACTCGTTAAGGATTATATTGGTTGTTAAGTTCAAGTATTTGGGGTTGTTATCATGTTGTTGCTCCGGTTTGCTCAATAAGGCTCTCTTTTGTCATTTCAAACCAAAAGTTGTTAAATTTGAGTCATTTTCCTTCATTTTTGTTTATTAATCTTCAATATGCATTCTTAGAGACTTTTTAAGCTTTGTATTGGTTGTTAAGTTCAATTATTGGTGGTGGTTATCATGTTCTTGCTTCGGTTTGCTCAATAAGGTTCTCTTTTGTCATTTTGAACAAAAAGTTAATAAATTTAAACTTATTTACCTTCACGTTTGTATATTAATCTTCAATATACATTCTTATAGACTTGTTAATTCTTGTATGTGTTGTTAAGTTCAACTATTTATGGTGGTTATCATGTTTTGGCTTCGGTTTGCTCAATAAGGTTCTCTTTTGTCATTTTGAACAAAAAATTAATAAATTTGAACCAATTTTATTCACTTTTGTTTATTAATCTTCAGTATACATTCTTAGAGATTTCTTAAGGCTTATATTGGTTGTTAAGTCCAATTATTTGTGGTTGTTATCATGTTCTTGCCATGGTTTCCTCTACAAGGGTTTCTTTTTTAATTTTGAATAAACAAAATACGTTAAATTTGAACAATTTTCTTCATTTTTGTGTATTAATCTTTAATATACATTCTTAGAGACTCGTTCAAGCTTGTATTGGTTGTTAAGTTCAAAAATGTTTGGTGGTTATCATCTTCTTGCTTCGGTTTGCTCAATAAGGAGTTTTTTTAACATTTCGAACCAAAATATGTTTATTTTGAACCAATTTCCTTTTTTTTGTATTAATATTCAATATACATTCTTAGAGACTCATTAAGGCTTGTTTTGGTTGTTAAGTTAAAATTATTTCTGGTGGTTATCATGTTCTTGCTTTGGTTTTCTCAATAAGGTTCTCTTTTTCGAACAAAATAATGTTAAATTTGAACAATTTTTCTTTATTGTGTATTAATCTTCAAAATAGATACTTAGAGATCCGATACGGCTTATATTGGTTGTTAAGTTCAAGTATTTTCTTTCACTTTTGTGTATTAATCTTCAATATACATTCTTAGAGACTTGTTAAGCCTGTATTGGTTGTTAAGTTCAATTATCTTTGTGGTTATCATATTTTTGCTTCGTTTTTCACAGTAAGGTTCTCTTTTGTCATTTCAAACCAAAATATGTTAATTTTGAACCAATTTCCTTCACTTTTGTGTATTAATCTTTAATATACATTCTTAGAGATTCAATAAGCCTTGTATTAGTTGTTAAGTTCAATTATTTATGGTGGTTATCATGTTCTTGCTTAGGTTTGCTTAATAAGGTTCTCTTTTATCATTTTGAACAAAAAATTATTAAATTTGAACCTATTTTCCTTCACTTTTTTTTGTTAATCTTCAATATACATTCTTAGAGACTCGTTAAGGCTTACATTGGTTGTTAAGTTCAAATATTGGAGGTTGTTATCATGTTCTTGCTTCAGTTTGCTCCATAAGGCTCTCTTTTGTCATTTCGAACCAAAAATTGTTAAATTTGAGTCATTTTCCGTCATTTTTGTGTATCAATCTTCAATATACATTCTTAGAGATTTGATAAGGTTTATATTGGTTGGTAAGTTTAATTATTTGTGATTGTTATCATGTTCTTGTTTCGGTTTGCTTAATAAGGTTCTCTTTTGTCATTTCGAACCAAAAATTGTTAACCTTGAACCTACTTTCCCTCATTTTTGTGTATAAATCTTCAATATACATTCTTAAAGACTTTTTAAGCCTTATATTGGTCGTTAAGTTCAATTATTTGTAGTGGTTATCATATTCTTGCTTCGGTTTGCTCAATAAGGTTCTCTTTTGTCATTTTGAACAAAAATATGTTTAGTTTGAACAAATTTCCTTCACTTTTGTGTATTAATATTTAATATACATTATTAGAGACTTTTTAACCCTTGTATTTGTTTTTAAGTGCAATTATTTCCGGTGGATATCATCCTTGCTTCGGTTTGCGTAATTAGGTTCTCTTTTGTCATTTTGAGCCAAAAATTGTTAAAATTGAACAATTTTCCTTCACTTTTGTGTATTAATCTTCAATATACATTTTTAGAGATTCGATAAAGCTTATATTGGTTGGTAAGCTTCATTATTTGTGATTGTTATCATGTTCTTGCTTCGGTTTGGTTAATAAGGTTCTCTTTTGTCATTTCGAACCAAAAATTCTTCAACTTGAACTTACTTTCCCTCATTATTGTATATAAATCTTCAATATACATTCTTAGAGACTTTTTAATCCTTGTATTGGTTGTTAAGTTCAATTATTTATGGTGGTTATCATGTTCTTGCTTTGGTTTGCTCAATAAGGTTCTCTTTTATCATTTTGAACAAAAAATTATAAAATTTGAACCTACTATCCCTCATTTTTTTGTATAAATCTTCAATATACATTCTTAGAGACTTGTTAAGCCTTATATTGGTCGTTAAGTTCAATTATTTGTGGTGGTTATCATGTTTTTGCTTCGTTTTTCTCAATAAGGTTCTCTTTTATCATTTTGAACAAAAAATTATTAAATTTGAACCTATTTTCCTTCAATTTTTTATTAATCTTCAATATACATTCTTAGAGACTCGATAAGGCTTATATTGGTTGGTAAGTTTAATTATTTGTAATTGGTATCATGTTCTTGCTTCGGTTTGCTTAATAAGGTTCTCTTTTGTCATTTCGAACAAAAAATTCTTAAACTTGAACCTATTTTCCTCATATTTGTGTATAAATCCTCAATATACATTCTTAGGGACCTGTTAAGCCTTGTATTGGTTGTGGTGGTTATCATGTTCTTGCTTCGGTTTGCTCAATAAGGTTCTCTTTTATCATTTTGAACAAAAAAATTATTAAATTTGAACCTATTTTCCTTCAATTTTTTATTAATCTTCAATATACATTCTTAGAGATTCGATAAGGCTTATATTGGTTGGTAAGTTTAATTATTTGTGATTGTTATCATGTTCTTGCTTCGGTTTGCTTAATAAGGTTATCTTTTGTCATTTCGAACCAAAAGCATCTTAGCCATGCGGCTTCCTCTCCTGCTTTATCTAACGCAATAAACTCTACTTCCATAGTGGATCGAGCTTTACATGTCTGTTTGGAACTCTTCCAAGATACAGACCCACAACCTAGAGTGAAAACGTATCCACTCGTAGACTTAGACTCCTCTGAGTCCGCATGGTATCTTTCATAATTTAAACAAAAGTTTAAAGTGTACTTCAATTACCTTAATACTCTAATAAGTGCATCCCAATGCTATTGTCCCGGATTACATGTATACCTACTTAACCTACTCATAGCATAAGCAAAATGTCTGGTCTCGTACAGTTCATTAAATACATCAGACTTCCTATGACACGTGAATATTCAAGTTGTGAAACTCAACTACCCTTGTTCTTCTTGAGTCTACAACAAGGATCATATGGAGTACAAGCAGGTTTACTATCAAACTGGTTATATTTTCTAAGTACAGATTCAACATAATGAGATTGACTAAGACTATATCCATTAGACTCTCTTCTAATTTTCATCCCTAAGATTACATCCGCGGGGCCTAAGTCTTTCATGTCAAAGTTCCCATTTAGCATGTTCTTAGTGGAGTTAATTACATCCATGTTTGTACCAAGTATAAGCATATCATCAACATACAAGCATACAATCACACATGCATCATTCAAAATTTTAGTATAAACACACTTGTTAGATTCATTTATTTTAAAACCACTAGAAATCATTACATGATCAAATTTTTCATGCCATTGTTTAGGTGCTTGTTTCAAGCCATACAAAGATTTTTTCAGTTTACAAACTTTGTTTTCACAACCTTTCACTACAAATCCCTCAGGTTGGTCCATATAAATTTCTTCATCTAATTCACCATTTAGAAAGGCTGTTTTTACATCCATTTGATGTATCTCTAAGTTATGAATAACAGCGATAGCAATTAACATCCTAATGGAAGTAATTCTCGTAACAGGTGAATAAGTGTCAAAGAAATCTACACCTTCTACTTGTTTATAGCCCTTGGCTACTAAACTAGCTTTATATTTTTCCACAGTTCCATCTACTTTACGTTTTCTTTTGAAGATCCATTTACAACCTATAGGTTAATACCCTAGAGGTAAATCTACAATATCCCAAGTTTCATACTGAAGAATGGAATCCATTTCACTAATAGTGGATTCTTGCTTCGGGTTTCTTAATAAGGTTCACTTTTGTCATTTCGAACAAAAAATTGTTAAATTTGAACCTACTTTCCCTCATTTTTGTGTATAAATCTTCAATATACATTCTTAGAGACTTGTTCAGCCTTGTATTTATTGTTAAGTTCAATTATTTGTGGTGTTTATCATGTTCTTTCTTCGGTTTAATCAATAAGTTTCTCTTTTGTCATTTTGAACACAAAAATAATAAATTTCAACCTATTTTCTTTCACTTTTGTGTATTAATCTTCAATATACATTCTTAGAGACTTGTTAAGCCTGTATTAGTTATTAAGTTCAATTATTTTGGTGGTTATCATATTTTTGCTTCGTTTTTCTCAATAAGGTTCTCTTTTGTCATTTCAAACCAAAATATGTTAATTTTGAACAAATTTCCTTCTTTTGTGTATTAATCTTCAATATATATTCTTAGAGATTCGATAAGTCTTATATTGGTTGGTAAGTTTAATTATTTGTGATTGTTATCATGTTCTTGCTTCGGTTTGCTTAATAAGTTTCTCTTTTGTCATTTTCGAACCAAAAATTCTTAAACTTGAACCTACTTTCCCTCATTTTTGTGTATAAATCTTCCATATACATTCTTAGAGACTTGCTAAGCCTTGTATTGGTTGTTAATTTCACTTATTTGTGGTGGTTATCATGTTTTGGCTTCGGTTTGCTTATTAAGGTTCTCTTTTGTCATTTCGAACAAAAAATTCTTAAACTTGAACCTACTTTCCCTCATTTTTGTGTATAAATCTTCAATATACATTCTTAGAGACCCATTTAGCCTCTTATTGGTTGTTAAGTTTAATTATTTGTGGTGGTTATCATGTTATTGCTTCGGTTTGCTCAATAAGGTTCTCTTTTATCATTTTGAATAAAAAATTATTAAATTTGAACCTATTTTCCTTCCCTTTTGTTTATTAATATTCAATATACATTCTAAGATACTCTTTAAGGCTTATATTGGTTGTTAAGTTCAAATATTGGAGGTTGTTATCATGTTCTTGCTTCGGTTTGCTCAATAATGTTTTCTTTTATCATTTTGAACAAAATATTGTTAAATTTGAGTCATTTTGCTTCATTTTATGTGTATCAATCTTCAATATACATTCTTAGAGGTTCGATAAGGCATATATTGGTAGGTAAGTTTAATTATTTGTGATTGTTAACATGTCTTGCTCCGGTTTGTTTAATAAGGTTCTCTTTTGTCTTTTCGAACAAAAATATCTTAAACTTGAACTTACTTTCCCTTATTTTTGTGTATAAATATTCAACATACATTCTTAGATCCGTTAAGCCTTATATTGGTCGTTAAGTTCAATTATTTGTGGTGGTTATCATATTCTTGCTTCGGGTTGCTCAATAAGGTTCTCTTTTGTCATTTTCAATAAAAATATGTTAAGTTTGAACCAATTTCCTTCACTTTTTTGTATTAATCTTTAATATACATTCTTAGAGACTTGTTAAGCCCTGTATTGGTTGTTAATTTCAATTATTTATGGTGGTTATCATATTTTCCTTCGGCTTGCTCAATTCGGTTCTCTTTTGTCATTTAGAGCCAAAAATTGTTAAATTTGAACCATTTTCTTTCATTCTTGTGTATTGATCTTCAATATACATTCTTAGAGACTCGATAAGGTCTATATTGGTATGTACGTTTAATTATTTGTGATTGTTATCATGTTCTTGATTCAGTTTGCTTAATAAGGTTCTCTTTAGTCATTTCGAACAAAAAATTGTTAACCTTGAACCTACTTTCCCTTATTTTTGTGTATAAATATTCAATATACATTCTTAGAGACTTGTTAAGCCTTATATTGGTCGTTAAGTTCAATTATTTGTGGTGGTTATCATATTCTTGCTTCGGTTTACTCAATAAGGTTCTCTTTTGTCATTTGAACAAAAATATATTAAGTTTGAACCAATTTACTTCACTTTTGTGTATTATTCTTTAATATACATTCTTAGAGACTTGTTAGTCCTGTATTGGTTGTTAAGTTCAATTATTTCTGGTGCCTATCATATTCTATCTTCGGTTTGATCATTTAGGTTTTCTTTTGTCATTTCGAGCCAAAAATTGTTAAATTTGAACCATTTTCCTTCATTTTTTGTGTATTAATCTTCAATATACATTCTTAGAGACTCGTTAAGGCTTATATTGGTTGTCAAGTTTAGTTATTTGTGATTTTTATCATGTCTTGCTTCGGTTTGCTCAATAAGGTTCTCTTTTATCATTTTGAACAAAAAATTATTAAATTTGAGTCATTTTCCTTCATTTATGTGTATCAATCTTCAATATACATTCTTAGAGATTCGATAAG
>JAJJMC010003557.1:4550463-4588648 GCA_023531435.1 Papaver californicum
ACAAGTACACGAAATTGCTTCATTCGATCAGCTTACTACTAAAACCTTAAATAGTGTGTAAATATATAAAGAAAAATCGAATCCACCAAGGCTAATGGAATTGGTCCAAATTATCTTCAAATATATTTAGAAAAGTGGTTGTAATAGGATATTTCAAAAACGTGCACAAAAGTACATGAAATTGGTTCATTTGATATTCAGCTTACTACTGAAACCTCAAATAGGGTGTAAATATCAAAATAAAAATAGAGCCCATCAAGGCTAATGTAAATGTTCCAAATCTTCAAATAGATTTAGAAAATTTCTTGTCATAGGATATTTCAAAAATGTGCATAAAAGTGCACGAAATTGCTTCATTCGATATTCAGCTTACTACTAAAACCTCAAATAGTGTGTAAATATCAAAATAACAATGGAGTCTACCGAGGCTAATGGAAATGGTCCAAAATATATTCAAATAGATTTAGAAAAGTTCTTGTTATAATATATTTCAAAAACGTGCGCAAAAGAGCACGAAATTGCTTCGTTTGATATTCAACTTACTACTGAAACCTCAAATAGTGTGTAAATATCAAAATAACAATAGAGTCCACCAAGGCTAATGGAAATGGTCCGAAATATCTTCAAAGAGATTTAGAAAAGTGCTGGTTCTAAGGTATTTCAAATAAGTGTACAAAAGTGCACGAAATTGCTTCATTCGATATTCATCTTACTACTGAAACCTCAAATAGTGTGTAAATATCAAAATTAAAATAGATTCCACCAAGGCTAATGGAAATGGACCAAAATATCTTCAAATAGATTTAGGAAAGTGCTTGTTATAGAATATTTCAAAAACGTGCCCAAAAATACACGCAATTGCTTCATTTGATATTCAGCTTACTACTAAAACCTCAATTAATGTGTAAATATCAAAATAAAAATAGAGTCCACCAAGGATAATGGAAATGGTCGAAAATATCTTTAAATAGATTTAGAAAAAAGATCCTGTTATAGGACATTTCAAAAACTTATTCAAAAGTGCACGAAAATTGCTTCTTTCTATATTCAGCTTACTACTGAAACCTCAAATAGTGTGTAAATATCAAAATAAGAATACAGTCCACCAAGGCTAATGCAAAAGGTCAGAAATATATTCAAATAGATTTAGAAAAGTGCTTCTTATTTTAATATTTCAAAAATGTGCACAAAAGTGCACAAAATTTCTTCATTCGATATTCAGCTTACTACTGAAACCTCAAATAGTGTGTAAACATCAAAATAACAATAGAGTCCACCGAGGATAATGGAAATGGTCCAAAATAACATCAAATAGTTTTAGAAAAGTTGTTGAAATAGGATATTTTAAAAACGTGCACAAAAGTACACAAAATTGCTTTATTCGATATTCAATTTACTACTGAAACCTCAAATAATATGTAAATATATAAATAAAAATAGAATCCACCAAGGCTAATAGAAATGGTCAAAAATATCTTCAAATAGATTTAGAAAAGTGCTTGTTATAGGATATTTTAAAAACATGCGCAAAAGAGCACGAAATTGCTTCTTTCGATATTCAGCTTACTACTGAAACCTCAAATAGTGTGTAAAAATATCAAAATAAAAATAGAGTCCACCAAGGCTAATGGAAAGGGGCCAAAATATCTTAAAATAATTTTAGAAAATTAGTTGTAATAGGATATTTTAAAAACGTGCACAAAAGTACACAAAATTGCTTCATTCGATATTCAATTTACTACTGAAACCTCAAATAGTGTGTAAATATATACATAAAAATAGAATCCACCAAGGCTAATGGAAATGGTCCAAAATATCTTCAAATAGATTTAGAAAAGTGTTTCTTATAGGATATTTCAAAAACGTGTATAAAAGTGCACGAAATTTCTTCAATCAATATTCAACTTACTACTGAAACCTCAAATAGTGTGTAAATATCAAAATAACAATAGAGTCCACCGAGGCTAATGGAAATGGTACATAATAACATAAAATAGTTTTAGAAGAGTGGTATTAATATGATATTTCAAAAACGTGCACAAGTACACGAAATTGCTTCATTCGATAAGCTTACTACTAAAACCTCAAATAGTGTGTGATATCAAAACAAAAATAGAGCCCACCAAGGCTAATAGAAATGTTCCAAAATATCTTCAAATAGTTTTAGAAGAGTTGTATTAATAGGATATTCAAAAACGTGCACATGTACACGAAATTGCTTCATTCGATCAGCTTACTACTAAAACATCAAATAGTGTGTAATAAAAATAGAATCCACCATGGCTAATGGAAATGGTCCAAATTTTCTTCAAATATATTTATAAAATTGGTTGTAATAGGATATTTCAAAAACGTGCACAAAAGTACATGAAATTGCTTCATTTGATATTCAGCTTACTACTGAAACCTCAAATAGTGTGTAAATATCAAAATAAAAATAGACCCCATCAAGGCTAAGGTAAATATTCCAAAATATCTTCAAATATATTTAAAAAATTTCTTGTGAAAGTATATTTCAAAAATGTGCACAAAAGTGCACGAAATTGCTTCATTCGATATTCAGCTTACTACTAAAGCCTCAAATAGTGTGTACATATCAAAATAACAATAAAGTCTACCGAGGCTAATAGAAATGGTCCAAAATATATTCAAACAGTTTTAGAAAAGTGGTTGTAATAGGATATTTCAAAAACGTGCACCAAAGTACACTGAAATTGCTTACTACTGAAACCTCAAATAGGATATCGAAATTGCTTCTTTCGATATTCAGCTTACTACTGAAACCTCAAATAGTATATAAATATCAAAATAAAAATAGAATCCACCAAGGCTAATGGAAATGGTCCAAAAGATCTTCAAATAGATTTAGAAAAGTGCTTGTTATAAGATATTTCAAAAACGTGCGCAAAAGAGCACGAAATTGCTTCTTTTGATATTCAGCTTACTACTGAAACCTCAAATAGTGTGTAAATATCAAAAAAAAAATAGAGTACACCAAGGCTAATGGAAATGGTCCGAAATAACTTCAAATAGATTTAGAAAAGTTCTGGTTATAAGATATTTCAAATAAGTGTACAAAAGTGCACGAAATTGCTTCATTCGATATTCATCTTACTACTGAAACCTCAAATAGTGTTCAAATGTCAAAATTAAAATAGATTCCACCAAGGCTAATGGAAATGGACCAAAATATCTTCAAATAGATTTAGGAAAGTGCTTGTTATAGGATATTTCAAAAACGTGCACAGTAATGCCCGAAAATGCTTTATTCGATATTCAGCTTACTACTGAAACCTCAAATAGTATGTAAATATCCAAATAACAATAGAGTCCACCGAGGATCATGGAAATGGTCCAAAATATCTTCAAATAGTTTTAGAAAAGTAGTTGTAATAGGATATTTGAAAAACGTGCACAAAAGTGCACGGATTTGCTTCTTTCGATATTCAACATACTACTATAACCTCAAATAATGTGTATATATCGAAATAACAATAAAGTCCACCGAGGCTAATGGAAATGGTCCATATATCTTTAAATATATTTATAGAAGTGCTTGTTATAGGATATTTCAAAAACGTGCACAAAAGTTCACAAAATTGCTTCATTCGATATTCATCTTACTACTGAAACCTCAAATAGTATGTAAATATCAAAATAAAAAAAGAGTCCAACAAGGCTAATGGAAATTGTCCAAAATATCTTCAAATAGATTTAGAAAAGTGCTTGTTATAGGATATTTCAAAAACGTGGGCAAAAGTGCACGAAATCGCTTCTTTCGATATTCAGCTTACTATTGAAACATCATAGGTGTGTAAACATCAAAGTAAAAATAGATTCCACCAATGATAATAGAAATGTTCCAAAATATCTTCAAATAGATTTAGAAAAGTGCTTGTAATAGGATATTTCAAAAACGTGCACAAAAGTGCACGAAATTGTTTCTTTCGATATTCAGCTTACTACTGAAACCTCAAATAGTGTGTAAAAACAATAGATTCCACCAAGGATAATAGAAATGGTCTAAAATATCTTCAAATATATTTAGAAAAGTGCTTTTTATAGAATATTTCAAAAACGTGCACGAAATTGCTTCATTCGATATTCAGCTTACTACTGAAACCTCAAATAGTGTGTAAATATTAAAATAAAAATAGTTTCCACCAAGTCTAATGGAAATGGTCCAAATATCTTCAAAGAGATTTAGAAAATTTCTTGTTATAGGGTATTTCAAAAACGTGCACAAAAGTGCGTGAATTTGCTTCTTTCGATATTCAGCATACTACTGAAATCTCAAATATTGAGTAAATATCAAAATAATAATAGAATACATTGAGGCTAATAGAAATGGTCCAAAATATCTTAAAATATACTTAGAGATGTGCTTGTTATAGGTTATTTCAAAAACATGCACAAAAGTGCACGAAATTGCTTCATTCGATATTCAGTTTACTACTGAAACCTCACATAGTATGTAAATATCAAAATAACAATAGAGTCCACCGAGGCTAATGAAAATGGTCCAAAATAACTTCAAATAGTTTTAGAAAAGTGGTTGTAATAGGATATTTCAAAAACGTGAACAAAAGTGCACAAAATTGAATTGCTTCTTTCGATATTCAACTTACTACCGAAACCTCAAATAGTGTGTAAACATAAAATAACAATAGAATCCAAAGAGGCTAATGGAAATGGTCCAAAACATCTTCAAATAGTTTTAGAAAAGTGATTTTAATAGGATATTTCAAAAACGTGCACAAAAGTGCACGAAATTGCTTATTTCGATATTCAGCTTACTACTGATACATCATAGGTGGGTAAATATCTTAATAACAATAGAGTCCACCAAGGATAATGGAAATGGTCCAAAATATCTTCAAATAGATTTAGAAAAGTGCTTGTTTTAGGATATTTCAAAAACGTGCACAAAAGTACACGAAATTGCTTCTGTCAATATTCAGCTTATTACTGAAACCTCAAATAGTGTGTAAATATCAAAATAACAATAGAGTCCACCAAGGATAATGGAAATGGCCCAAAATATCTTCAAATAGATTTAGAAAATTGCTTGTTTTAGGATATTTCAAAAACGTGCACAAAAGTGCACGAAATTGCTGCTTTCGATATTCAGTTTTCTACTGAAACCTCAAATAGTGTGTTAATATCTAAATAACAATAGAGTCCACCAAGGCTAATGGAAAATGTCCAAAATATCTTCAAATAGATTTAGAAAATTGCTTGTTATAGGATAATTCAAATCCGTGCACAAAAGTGCACGAAATTGATTCATTCGATATTCAGGTTACTACTGAAACATCATAGGTGTGTAAATATCAAAATAACAATAGAGTCCACCAAGGATTTAGAAAAGTGCTTTTTTTAGAATATTTCAAAAACATGCACAAAAATACAGGAAATTGTTTCTTTCGATATTCAGCTTACTACTGAAACCTCAAATAGTGTGTAAATATCAAAATAACAATAGAGTCCATTGAGGCTAATGGAAATGGTCCAAAATATCTTCAAATAGTTTTAGAAAAGTGGTTGTAATAGAATATTTCAAAAACGTGCACAAAAGTGCACGAAATTGCTTTTTTCGATATTCAACCTATTAGTGAAACCTCAAATAGTGTGTGAATATCAAAATAACAAGTTCCTTTTTGTTGCAAATTTGCAACGAGGGATACGTCGTTGCGAATTTTCATTGCGAAAACCTACCCGGGTTAATATTATCAGGAGATCAATTTCGAAAATAAATGGTGCGATGAGAGGAGATTTTACAATGCTAAAACGTAACATATAAGAAGCATAGATATCGATAACGTCGTCCCCCATCATCAAACGATCAAGTCAAAACCTAATGAAAAAACAAATAAAATAATTAATTCATAGTATCATTCTACAATGTTTATTTTTTTTAAAAAAAAATCATTTACGGACATAAGCATAGCGTACCAACCCTTTAAAACGTGTTAATACATCAATTAGATAGAGGGTGTTGCATGGTACGACACTGCGAAAATATACCGTCTATATTGGTGGTTACATAAATAATACAATTAGATATGGTGGTCAAGATTTGTTTTTGGAAGTAGAGGAGATATAGAGGGTCAGGATTTGTTTATGGATGAGATAGATCAATGACTTTGGTTGGATAAGATAGGTTATTTTTTCTCTCTTTCGCTCGCTCACTCGCTCTAAGGTTTCCACTGCTACGAAGTTATCTCCAGAAGAGGAACCCGAAGGCCAGGCCTATTGAGGTAGCAAATGATCATATTTGGTCAAAAACATCCACTATGGAGGTAGTAAATGATCAAGTTGACCTCTCAAAGGCTCTGATGTGAGAAGATGCACTGCGCGGCATATTTTTAGTCGAGCGACAAAGATTTGATCGCTGGACAAAGAGTAAGTCGCTAGCGACATAGTCTTTGTCGCTCGACTAAGACTATGTCACCAAAGGCTAACTATTTTCCGCCTATAAATTCACCATTTTCAAAACAAGTTTTTACACCAAAATTTTTACACAAAATTTTTACTATTTTCTCTACTTTCTACTCTACATTATTTTCTACAATTTTTTTTTCCAAATGGCAAAAATTATAAATCTTGATTGGCAACACAACTATATTTTTTTGGAGCCATACTTGAAGCCGCTATTAGTAAGATATGTAATGGTTATAAGAAAATTGAGAATGAAAAAGAGGTCTTCAGGTTTTAAGTGTTAATCAAGTCGTACCGAAAAGAAAAAGAAAAGTTCAAGGCAAGAAAAATGAGGGTAAAGAAAATAAATATAAATATGGAACCATATCTCCCTCACATAGTATTCCTCTCAACATATAAATATCTAACGGCGTAACTCCTACAAACAACATTTTGAAATTAATTTTCGTCTCGAAATCCTAAAATTTGCATAATCTAAAGTTTGCATCAACCTAATGTTTGCATAATCTAAAGTTTGCATATATAAAACTAAAAATAAAAATGCAGTAAAATTAATTAGAGAACAAACAAACTTACCGCATTCGAAATCCTTAAAATATAACGTATATGTAGTCTTCCACCAACGTTCTAATATTACTTGAGCAACAGTTGTCCTATAGTTTTTAGGGTTTAACAAATATAAACGATACCATGGATATCTGCGGACTCTTTCTTTAACTGTCTTAGGGAGTCACTCAAACACGATATGAAATTTCGTTAACCCACCTCTTAGCTTGTATACCGAGTTCTCTCTTGATGACCTTATATGACCTTCCACTACACCAGTGCCCGCAAGATGTCTAACCTGTTGGAACCCCTCATCTTTATCCTGATTCAAATTCAGTCCACTACTTGGGTCGCCTATTGGTTGACCTTTTCTGTTTCTTTTATTTCTTAAGAATCTCATTGTGGCAAAAGTTTTTTTTTTACAGTAAATTTTTTTTACCCTAGATGATGTTGGTGTTTTTAGATGTAAAATTGTGAAGGAGGAGTTGGCTATTTATAGAATGTAAGGAGTCGGTCGTGAACTATGGGAACTACGTCGAGCGACATAGTGTTTATTGTAATTCTCATCGCCCAGAGCTTTCCCCATAGTGGCACACCCTGTTTGTCCAGCCATCTGACTGGATAAACTAAACCCATTTAATATGGGTGCATAAGAAATGACCTAAGAAACAAAACAACTAACCAAAGAGGTAGAATTTTATATATATATATATATATATATATTTATAAACTATACATGTTTTTGTTAGAGATAGTTGTTTAGTGATTTTGAATTGTTTGTTTATGGTTTGGGAATTTTAGGTAATTTTGTTAATTTTGATTTCGATGATGTTTTTTCCTTATGATCGTTTAATATCAAGATAAACCCATGTATGATACTTTAATCTATTATAAGAAACTGGTTTTTATTTTTTGGCCTTATTTATTGGATTTCCAGTGGATATTGTTTTGTGTAGCTTCCTTTTTCAGTATATGAGTATTTGTTAGAATAATGATTTGTTGTTTCTGGTATTAATAGTTACAGTAAAACTTCGATACATTAATAGTTCTGGGACTGCTAAATTATATCAATTTAACAAAGTATTAATTTATTGATAAATTAATAAGTTATTAATATATCGAAACACACCAAATTTAACTTTAAATTTTAAAAATAAGTGTGTATATCATTTTCGAATAATAACAAATATCTAGCGATTTTGTTTTCAATTTAAATTATTTTCTAACTATCTAGCATATTATAAGATAATATATTACTCTAGAACAACACAACAAAATTACTCTGGAATTTCTCAAGGGACTTTTAAGAACTAGAGTCAAGCCCAATGTTATATAAAAGTGAACAAGAAACAAATATTTTGGATTCTTATTTTAATAAGGCACCATATTTAATTTAGTGCTATTACACTGGTTATTAATTTATATATTAGTTGGACCTTATTAGAAATTCAAAAAATTTATTATCTTATAAATTTAGCTGGATTATTGATTTAACACACTGACCTAAATCAGGACTGATAAAAAATAATATTTTAATAAAATTATTACGGATTAATTTAACGAAGTTCTACTGTATTAAAGGAAGTTAGCAAGGGTTTTTAGGTTGTTATATGAGTAATTAAAAACGTTATCTTGGTTTCTCTTTCAACATGTATTAAGGACTAATGAGGATTCTGTTGTTTTACTAAAACCGGTTTTTCGTTAGTTGATCCCAGCCATTTTGTGCAACCAATTATAGTTCAGATCGATAAAGAGTTTAGATTAGATTAACGTAAACACTTGGGTTGTGAATATAACACAACTAATTTGGGCTCCATATGGTCCTCATTGGCGTAACCTAATGAGGCAGATGGCGTAAGCGAATACCCGCACTTGAAATTTTCTCATCTAATCGACTCAGAATGTTCTACAACATTCGGGAAGATGAAGTTCGATCAATGATTTTACGGCTCAGTAGCGCCAGCTTTGATTAGATAGTGAATATGAATTGGGTGTTGTTGTAACGAGAGATCGAACGAGAACAATAATAGAGATCGAGACACGGAGATTTACGTGGTTCACTAACTGTTACGTTAGCTACATCCACATCAGAGAAAGCAGAGTTTTATTATAGAGCAGAATACTGAGATACACATATTCTAGGTACAACGTATGTATATATATAGGGCAAAGAAATAAACCCTAATTCGACTAGAAACGGAAAACAAATCCAGTGATAATACATTAGTATACCGTTTAGGCGGGGGGCGCTGCCCGTAGTACTCCGGCCAACGACTGATTCAAGGCATATCAACAAATATCCACCTTGACTTGAATCCTCCAGCAACAGAAACAGATGCACCCATGACAGTGCCAGAACCTTTTTCTGCCTCAGATGCCCTTAGACAAGGGCTCAGACTACTGACTTGTGATATTGAGAAAGTCCAAGCAATGTTGGAACTTGCTCCCAGGAACTGGCTTGGTGTACATGTCAGCAGGGTTATCAGCTGTCCTTACCTTCTTCACTTCAATTCTCTTCTCATTTCTCAGAAAGTGATACCTGACATCAATGTGGTTCGTCTTCTCATGATGGACTTGATCCTTGGTTAAGTATATTGCACTCAAGATGTCACAATACACTATAGCCTGATCCTGATGTAGGCCTAGATCATTAACCAGCCCCTTTAACCAAATTCCCTCATTAGCAGCTTCTGTCAAGGCCATATACTCTGCCTCTGTAGTAGACAAAGTAACTATAGGTTGTAGAGTTGCCTTCCAGCTTACAACAGAACCTCCAAGAGTGAACACATAACCAGTCATAGATCTCCTACTGTCCACATCTCCAGCATAATCAGAATCTGAGAAACCAACCACTAAACATCGGGTATCGTTCCCATAACAGAGACCAACATCTGAAGTACCTCTAAGATACCTGAAAATCCTCTTAACAGCTTGCCAATGTTCCTTCCCAGGCTGAACCATAAACCGACTGACCACACTAACAACAAATGCTAAGTCTGGTCGAGTGCAGACCATAGCATACATCAGACTTCCAACTGCGCTAGCATATGGAACTCGAGATATGTACTCTTTCTCCTCATAAGTCTGAACCATGTACATTCCCAACTTGCTGTTAGATGCCATTGGAGTATCTATAAGCTTGGCTGAAGACATTCTAAACCGGCTCAAAATCTTCTTGATGTACCCTTCCTGTGATAGGAAAAGCTTTCTCTTCTTCCTATCCCTATAGATTTCTACTCCCAGAATTTTCCGAGCAGCACCCAGATCTTTCATCTCAAACTCCGCACTGAAAGACCCTTTCAGCTTCTGAATATCTGACTTATTCTGAGCAGCAATCAGCATATCATCAACACACAGAACTAGATAAATGCGTGAACCATTCTCCAAATCATTGTAGTACAGACAACAATCATACGGACTCCTGTGATAGCCAAGATGCCCCATATAACTATCAAATCGCTTATACCACTGCCTGGGGGACTGTTTTAGCCCATATAAGGACTTCTTTAGCTTGCAGACGTAATTATCTTTACCTGGAACTTGGAATCCATCTGGCTGGCTCATGTATATTTCTTCTTCCAAATCTCCATGCAAGAAAGCTGTCTTCACATCTAGTTGCTCAAGTTCCAGATTCTGATGTGCAACTATGGCTAGTAGCACTCTGATGGAAGTGTGCCTGACCACTGGTGAGAAAATCTCGTTGTAGTCCACTCCCTCTCTCTGATTGAAACCTCTTGCAACCACTCGTGCTTTATACTTGACACCCTCTGCAGCTGACATTCCTTCATTATTTCTGAAAACCCTCTTGCAAGTAATTACCTTTTTATCAGCAGGCGGTTTTACAAGCTCCCAAGTCCTATTTTTGATAAGGGACTCCATTTCTTCTACCATTGCGGCAAGCCATTGTGCTGACTCGTTTCCAGATACTGCAGCCTTGTAGGTGGACGGCTCGTGATCCTCCACCTCCTCGGCCACCTGCAATGCATAACCCACCAAATCGTCAAACCTGTACCTCGCTGGAGGTTTTATTCCAAGCCTTCTAGGTCGGTCTGTAGCAATGCTCTAATGTTCAACTTCCTCTGGTGGTGCATTCTCAGACTCATCTGCATCTTGCTCTTCGGTAACTGATGGTGGTAGTTGGTCGTCAACCAACTTAGGTGCCTGATTCTCCTCTGGACTGAATTGAACCTCCACCTCCTCAACAACAACCTCATTTTCTGTGACTGTTGAACCCTGTAATACATACAAAGTTCCATACTTGACACCTTTCAGAATCACATCAGAACCTTTGCAGACATGCAAACCTCCACCTTCACCTTTGAAACTGAAACCCTTGCTATCTAGCAGACTCAAGGATATCACATTCCTTGTCAAGAGTGGCACATGTCTGACTTCCTTCAATGTGCAGAGCCTCCCATCATGTGTCCTAAACCTGATTGAGCCGATTCCAACCACCTTGCATACAGACCCGTTTGTCATAGAGACACTGCCCCCATCTGCACGGCTGTACGTAGTAAATAACTCTCTTTTGGGACATATATGGTAGGATGCTCCAGATTCAAGGAACCACACATCAGAATGATGTGTGTAATCATCTGCTAGCAGAACGAAATCTCCCTCTGAAGTGTTTCCACATTCAGCTAATGCTGCAGATCCAGAGTTATGTTCTTGTTGCTTCTTCTTCTTAGGAAATTCTTTCTTCCAATGACATTTCTCCTTACAGCCGGAATTTATAGCCGGAATTTTTCTTGCCCTTCTTACCGTCCTTGCTTCCTTTTGCCATCAACCCGGAAGCCTGATTTTTTGTACCTGTTCCAGCAGCCTTATGTCGCATCTCCCTGGTATGAAGAGACGACCTAACCTCTTCCAGCGTTATAGTATCTTTTCCGGCAATAAAAGACTCTCTAAAATTCTCATACGACGGAGGCAGAGACACCAGCGACATTAAGGCAGCATCCTCATCTTCCACCACCTCATCAATATTACGCAATTCAAGCAGAATAGTATTCACTTGATCTAGGTGATCTCTAAGAGGCGTACCTTCAGACATGCGCAGACTGAAAAGACGTTGCTTCAGCATCAACTTGTTGGTCAGCGATTTCGTCATGTAGAGGCTTTCCAACTTTAACCACAAAGCGGCGGCCTTTTCCTGATCTGCGACTTCAGTGATTACGTCGTCCGCAAGACACAGCATAATCGTTGAGTGAGCCTTCTCCTCCATAGTCGCATACTCAGCGGTGGATGTATCTGCGCCCTTCTTATCCGAAGCTAACGGCAACCAAAGACCTTGTTGCTTCAACAAAGCCCGCATCTTGATTTGCCACAGACTGAAACTATTTCTCCCGGTAAACCTTTCGATTTTCATCATGGATCCGGACATCGTTCTCGGCGGAAATCGAACCTCGCTCTGATACCAATTTGTTGTAACTAGATATCGAACGAGAACAATAATAGAGATCGAGACACAGAGATTTACGTGGTTCACTAACTGTTACGTTAGCGACATCCCCAACAGAGAAAGCAGAGTTTTATTATAGAGCAGAATACTGAGATACACATATTCTAGGTACAACGTATGTATATATATATGGCAAAGAAATAAACCCTAATTCGACTAGAAAACGGAAAACAAATCCAGTGATAATACATTACGTATACCGTTTAGGCGGGGGGCGCTGCCCGTAGTATTCCGACCAACGACTGATTCAAAGCATATCAATAGGTGTTTACTGAGTTAACAATTAATATTATGATGAGAATGACTGCTGGGAAGAGGTATTATGGTAATGTTGATCAGGAAGAGGAGTTAGAACTGAGTCAAGAGGCAAAACGATTTAGAGAGATAAGAGACGTTGGCTTTGAGTACAACTGCAAGTTTGGGAGATTACTTTATTATTTTGAAATGGATTGGGTTTTATAACAGAGTGAAGAAGAAGATGGTGGGATTGAAGGAAAGAGGAGACAAATTCACGCATGAATTGATTGAGCAACATAGACGAATATTATCAAAGAGTGCCGATGCTGACAAAATAGTGAATAGAGAGGAAATGACTGATTGATTTTTTGTTGTCGCTTCAACGCAAAGATCCAGATTGCTAGTCCGATCACATGATTCGAGGTCTTATTGGGGTATATCTCAGCTCTTATTTTCAATGTCTTTTTTCTTCCTATAATTGGTAGATTTATGGTCGATTGTATTAACTAAAATTAGGCAAAATCTCTTTGGGCTTTTCATCCGGCAGAGACGCTGGATCAACAAGCCAAGCTAAATGACTTTGTAGCGATCCTTCCTATTTGTTTACAAGTGTATCTTCATATGTGTGTAGGTTGATTTCTGCAGGAACGGACACTACAACAGGAACGATGGAATGGGCTCTATCCCTATTACTTAACCACCCACAAGTTCTCAAGAAGGCCGAAGCAGAAATCGACATCCATGTTGTTGTTTGGACAAGTTAGCCTAGGATTTAGCATCTCGAGATATAAATCTAAGGCCTACATTTTTCCATGCATAACAAACTTATACTCGGGATTAATTGGAGGAATTCAATTCCCTTCGTTGATTACTTAGTATTTCGTTTTCAAATGAAAACTTTCAATCTGCTCATCTCCCTCTTACGATCTCTCCCTATTTCCCTATATCCATCGATTTCCGGTAAAATAATAAATCGATCTTCTTTCCCGTGTTTACCTTCCTCCTCTTCATTTTCCTACTTCCTTCACATGTATGGTTTTGCTTTCTGGCCTCATTCAACTGTCGAGTACAAAAACCATCCACGGAACGTTTGCCTCTAATCTCACTATCAAACTTTCTCCGATTCAGAGGTCACTTCAGACCGAAAACTGAAAGGTTTTCCCATCTGTAAGTTTCAATCAGACATTTTAGTCCATTTAAAATAAAAACTTTTAGGGTTTTGATTTTACTATATCTGATCGCTTGAATTGTTTGGTGTAGTCTATGGCGTCTTTTCACGTCCCTGCATACAGATTACAGTGAACCCTCACATTACCCTTCAGGTATTGCCTCCCTGCTGTCTATGCCGTTATTTTTACTTCTATTTGTTATCCTCCTGACGCATTTTATTTTTAAAATCACCACTACGTTGGATTATTCCCAAGTTAGCCTACATGTTATTACATATTTGGAAAAGAACAATTGCAGATTGGTGTTGCAGGGGTGAATGTCTACAGTTTTTATTATCCTTTTTGCAGTCGATTATGTGATGGTACTACATGGGAAAACTCATTGCCGTAGAATTTTACGAACAACTAAAGCATATAAAAATATATGTTTGAAGTTGTTTTATTAGTACCATGGGGAGTAGTTTATATGGTGGCCTATGTGGGAAGAAAAATCTATCAGTACATTATAGCCTGTAGCTTGGTTACAAGGTGGTAGGCTATTGTGGTATCCAAAAGCCAGAAGAGGATCATAAATTCACCCTCATGTAACGTTATTTTGCTGGAAAATCTACTGAAAAGAAATGGCCATTTACGTTATTTTGTGTGTTTTTATATAAGCAGGTGCAAGCGAGACAACTGATGTCGGAGAAAGGATGGAAACAAAGAGATAAGCAAGTTTCTCTCTTGGATTTAGTGGATTTTTTCTTGGATGCTTATAGTTTGATATTCTAAATTTGCGTAATCTCAAAAACACTGCACACTCATAATCAGAAAGTTATGTCTTCAATTGTCTGGTGGTACTACATAAGCATACTCATCGGAAGTATATTAAGTACAAAATATATGGTTTGAGTTGAGTTGTTTGCACAATTGACAGTAGTTTATGTGGTCACTAATGTTGGAACACAGATTTACGAGTGTGTCATAGTCCACCATAGGTTCCCTATCAATTTGTCAATAATTACGGTAGGGAATAGCTGAAAATCACCATAACGTGTCGTTATTCTCTTTCAAACCCCGCCAAAATTTTCTGTTATTTGCATCCCTATTGTTAGTGCCGCTGTTTTTACCTGGATTTTTTTACCCCTTCTCCATTTTTATTTCAAATTTCCACTACAGTGTATTACTCCACACTAAGCCTCCGTGTAATTACATATTTGGGTAAGACCAATTGCAGATTGGTTTTCTAGGTATTAAAGAAGGTCCACAACATTTGATTTGTTGCATTTTAGATTCGATTAAGTGAATATATTTTCTTTTTGGATCATATCAGAATCTTTACTGTTGCATATTATCCTTTTTGCACTTTATTATGTGATGTGATCTGTAAGTTATAGTCCACAATAGCTACTTTACTAGGTGGTCGACTATTTTGGTTAGCAAATGAGGACAATGACCATCACGTAACATTGTTCATTCGATTCGGCACCCTTAACCCCTTTCGATAATGTGCAGGTCTTAGGTTCAACCACCTTTTGTCGTTGTTCTTTCTTCGCTTCACAGGAGATTACATCAAACCGGTGAGTATCTGTTTCTGTCTTTTGTTAGTTTTGATCTCAGAACTGACAACATATAAAAAAAGGTACTCTCACATTGTATCCAGCTGTATTTTCATTCTTCGTATATCATATGTTCCCTCAAATTGTGTATCGTAGGCCGTGTTAGTTTTTTGCGTTCCACTCAAATGATTTACTCATTTACACCGAACCCTTACATTTCCCTTCAGGTATTTCCTCCAAGTTGTCCGTAGCTTTATTTTCACCTCCATTTGTTAACTTCTCATCCAATTCTTAGGGAAATCTCGAGTATGGTTGATTCTGCAGTAAGCCCACATCAGACAGTTATGTCACCAATTATCTGTTGGTGCTACATAATAAACAAACTCATTGCCATAAATTCCACCAAGAAATAGGAATTATAAAATACTTCCTCCGTTTCAGGAAAAGAGTTACTTTTCATATTTGCACAATTGTTAAGGCAAGATGAGAGAGAATAACTTTTGTAATTTAGTTCCAGATTTACCCTAACAAAAAGTTTAATACTACATATATCTTTATAATGAGAATAATAACATTTCTTAAAATAATAAGGGTAGTGTTGAAAGTTTGTTATATTGAAAATGAAAGTAACTCTTTTGTTGGAACAAAAATTTAAAGAGAAAATAACTTTTTTCCTGAAACGGACGGAGTATATGTTTTGAGTATTGTTGTTAGTACAATTGCCAGTAGTTTATGTGGTTACTAATGTGGGAACAAATATTTTTTTAGTATGTTATAGTCCTGGTCAACTATTGTAGAAGGAAGAACAAAATCGCCACCCTGTAACAAAATTGTCTTATAATTATAAAATCAGCTGGAAAATTTTGGAGATTCATGTGCTTAATTCTTATCTAGGTTCTAAAAAGAGTTATAATGCATAGCTGAATGCGAGGCGCTTCAATCATCAGAAAGAAGAGAAACAAAAACATCAACAAAGAGATTAAGTAAGTTTTGATCTCTATCCCTTCTTTATCCTAACTAAAGTGAACCTAAACCGGTTTTATTCGAAGAACTGTAGCTTCAACCTTTTTTCAATAGGAAACTTTCCTAAAGAATCGAGTCTTTTCTTTCTTTCACGATTCTAAAGTCTAAAATTCCAGCGTTGGTTGAAAACACTTCTTCCAGTAATTTAATAGTCGGCCAAAAAACATTCTTCATCGCACACGATTGCAGCAGAACGTGGTTGTGATTTATAATTCACTAAGTGGCCTTAACCCCCGAGGAAAATGTCCAGGTCATCTTAAGGTTAAAAACTTATGGCTTTAGTCATTTGTTTGACCTCTAATGCCCTGTATGCTCTGAAAATTCTGCTTTAGGATCTGTCAGTGTTTCTCACGGCCTTAGTCATCCAGTTTTGACTCATTTCTTATTCCATCACATACAATTTGTGAAGCATGATAAGCAGGTGCGAGCACAGTTGCACTTTAAGAAGATCCATTTTGTGACCTTCCAGTCAGATAGGAGAACATCGTCCTCAAAAAACTAATCGGTAACTTACGCTTACAAAACCCTTATACATGTAGTTATCAACATGCTATCCAACAATAAACAACTTATAAATGTGCATGTGTCATTATTTTATGTAACCAATAAGTTACCGTTACCTTTTTGTTAATCATGCGATACAGTTTTTACATTCAGGTTCCACACCGGTGGCATGGCCTTGGAAGTTGAAGCCCTCACAAGAGATCGATATACCTGCAGGGTGGTAAGAGATCAATTGTTCTATTTAAACTTGAATGTGACCCCACAGAGACCAGTTCTGTGTAAATTAGGAATAGAAATGATAATGGCATATGGAGTACCAGAATCAATGGAGGAACTAGACTGATGATACAGACATATCGGGATGGGGTCACTTAATGTTTTACTTTATACCTGTGTATTTTTCAAAAGTCACAGTTCATGTTTATCTTATCATATTTGAAGCGTTAGTCTTTTTGTTAGGAAAGTGATTACATTTTGTTAGTTTCAAGTTTGTAGCTTTATCTGTTTGGTTTTAAAATGTTGCTTTCATTTAACTAATAATGATAATACGAGTTTTGTTCAATCCAGTTTTTTAGTTTTTACATGCGTGTTTATCTGTAATAACATATGTTACCTATGCATGGTTCGGCTTAATCTTCGCCGTAACACAACCATTTAACTTAACCTCCACCAAAAGTAAAACACCAACTTGAATATTGGTATTTCATGATTGTGAAACAACGGTCTCAATTAATAATGGATACACGGGAACATTTGATCTCTTCCATGATAAACATACAATGATGGGTTCTTCCTAAAACGCGTAACAGATATTACAATAATGTTTAATTAGGTCCGATGTAGATATATATTTCATGGAAGTCCCTCTTTAGAATAGGACCAACTTAGTCGCCCATGCTCTTGTTTTGGTATATTCAGTGTTAATATTGCTTGGAGATCTACTATTTTTGAGAAATGATGTCACGTAATTATAAAAACAATAAAAAATACATGTGTCGTAACCACACGGGTCCGGATCCTTCCGATACCACTGGATCCGAACCCTACTTATAAAAATCGGATCTGGTTCCTAATGTTTTCGGGTCCTGTTTCTAAATTTATGGATCCAGAACCGGATCTGTTAAAAAAACCGGAAAACTATCAATCTTTTCCTTAAAATCCTGATATCTTTTTCTTTTTCGCTTGAATCCAAATTATGTTTTTTCAAGTTTATTGTTTTTTCTTTATTAATGTTCAAAATAAATATTAAATATAAGAGAAAAATGAAAAATAAGAAAAAATCAAAGTCAAATCTAAAAAAATCCTTTCAATTTTGATAAAGAAATTGATAAAAGAATAAAATAAACGGGTACCCACCGGGTATATACCCTATTGGACTCGATAAGATTGTGGATCCAAATCGGGTATACCCGATTGGACTTGATAAGATTGTGAGTCCAAATTGGATATACCCATCGGGTATCTTTTATAATGAAGTACTTATTGACAGCCTTAATTATAATGAAGTTTCTCAAATTTAATTATGTTCATTACCAATAGATGGTTTCTTTTATTGTTATTGTTATTGTTATTATTTTGAGCTATCAATAAAAAATTCTTTATTTTTATCCAGGTCTAGAGATGACCATCGTTGAGGTGAAATAATTGGTGGTATAATCTTAGGTGTCCTGGTAGTGGCTTCATATGAATCAAAAAGAAATAGAGGATTTGAAGTTACAATAGCCTCTATTTTGGTCTCTCTGGTGGTCTGAATTATTTAATCAACTGCAAGTAATCCACCCTTGATACACATGTCTGGATATTTAAATTAGATGATTGCCCTGGTCCCAAAGTATATAGGTACATCAGATGTTTAGGATTATGCCTCTTTGAACCAGGTTCATCAATAACACTAGTGGGGCTGGAATTGACTGCATCAAATTCTAAATATAAATCCACATAAGAATGTAGAAACCTGTCAGGGCTTGAAATATTTAATTTTGTAACTTGCTCACATCTATCAATATCATTACCAACGAGCACCATATCAGAAATAGTTTCTTCTGAGTATGTTGGTAGTTGTGTATCCTTTTCAGGCTCAATAAGTAGACGAATAACACTACGGAAGATAATATAACTGATGGTGATGTTAACGACAGAGAAGTTGATGCATCGCCAGGAGCTAGGACGTCAAAAGAGAGACCCATATTGTTACTAATGTTGATAATGTCTTCCGTCTTGATATGTTGGAGTCTATTCATCCCAATGATTTAGGTGAACATCAAGTGAGTCTTCATATTTGTTTTGCCTTCATAGTCGCATATATATTCTTTTTGAATGGTTAAGTGGATGGAAATATGCATGAAGAAGAATTTTTTTTAGTAAATCCCGTTGTCAGAGAATTTCAGATACAAATCATCGTACGCGAAACGATGTTTGTTTGGTCTCTCAAAAGTATCTGAAAAGGGGAGTTTAGGAGAGTTCCAGGAGGATTTCAGAGATTTTTCTGATTGTACATGCTTCATTATATCGGTCATAGCTCCTAAATTATAATATGGAATAACGTTCCCTTTTAGTACGTCGTAGTAGAGACATAAGGGAACGTTTTTTTCGTATATAAAGTATCCCCAAATTCTTCACCTATTGCTGCCAGTTTCATAATTTGCAGAATGCTCTGTATAATGTTCCTGACGTGGTAACCGTGAAAAACGTCTTGGAATTGCTCTAGCTCATATGCTCCCACCATAAATGCTCTATAATGAACTTATTAGTTCACTCATCTTCTGAATTTCATGGCTTGTGCTTGAATTCCTCATGTTTGGGAGCATGTTAACCTATTAAACTTGTAATTCTAGGTTATGACCATGGTTAGGCAAACGGGTAAATCCACTAATGAGGTAGAAAGAGTTTGTTTTTTAGATCAAGATAATTATGAAGTCCACTTACAAACTCAGATTCATGAGCATGGCATCTTTGATGTTGTTGTTCATACTGCTTCAGATGATGATAGCGTTCTAGAAGATGAACAAATAGGTAATGAGAAGTCGGCAACGGCGTAGCCGGTGGTGAATGGATTTGGTGGTGACCTCCTACGGCACTGGTGTTGCGGATGTTGTTGGGATGAAGGTATGACGATGGTGTTAGATGGAGATGGTGCCAACTTGGGACGACGACATCTTGAGATTTGAGATGACACCAACTTGGGATCTGAAACGAGCCACTAGAGTAAGACGGGCCATTGGAGACGCCATCTTGGTCGGTGCTAGACTAGACTTGGGAGACACCATACCGTGGAGACATCAGACTGTGAAGACATCATAATATAAAGATATCAGACTGTAAGATATCATATTGTAGGATATCAGACTGTTGGACATCAGAATATAGGATATCTGGTCGGTGTCGTATCGGTAGAAATTATTTTACTTTCTCACTTGTTAAAAATATATATTAAGTACAAGGGAAAGGAAGAGTTCGTTCCACGAGAGGTATTGGTTGTTATTTGATTTTAACGACTTACGTAAAAGAGGGATTTTAAGAATTATTGAAAATAATTAAAGCTAATTATGAAAGTGAATGAACAGTAGAAAGTAATCAACGAGGTGAGATTATTGGTTAAGGTTTCGTTTTCATTCACAAACATATTCTTGTATTAATAACTAGAATTGAAATTTAATCTCTCATTATCAAAATCCCTAGAGTATCTTGATCGCAAAAATATTATGTTAATTTCCTAAAGTCATCACACTCACATAACGACGCAAATATGAATTCTACATAAAGAATAATCCAATGCGTAAAAACACAATTAGGTTTAACCCTCTAAGTGCTTTAAGATTGGTGAAATAGGCTAATTAATGCAATTGACATACCCAAGTAGTCAATTTAACAAAGGTCACAATTTATATATTGTACAAGAAAGTATCACTACAATCCGTAATCACATTATGCTACTTGTAATTAAGATTTGCCAATGTTTGCGTATGAACAACTTTAATTTATCTCTAGATATGGACACAAATTCACTAAATTTCGGACTTAATTAAACAAGCATTCAATCACAAGTGGCGATATTTATTGTCAATTATGAACGATAATTTGAGACAAAACTAATATATTAATCAAGAATCATGTGTTGCAAAATTCAACTAATCCGTAATCAATAATAAGAAATTTAGTTTCTCATATTTTTGGAGTTCATAATAATTAAATCCAAGAAGAAAATATATTTAAGCAAACCCTAGAAGTGTGAAGTTTAACTGTAGCGACTTTCTTTTTAGAACTCATATCAAAACATTGAGCGCAAAAATCCTACAAAACCAATAAAAGAGATGAGAGACTCTCTTATATATAGATGCTCCTATATTAGGCCAAGCACTATGGTGTGGCCTATATCCAAGCGATAAAGAGGTCCAAAAACTGCCATTACGAGGAAAAGCTATGGCTTGGCTTGCTGAGACGGATAACTGGTATCCCTCAGCATAGTGCTAGACGGATACCTGGTATCCGTCTTTATAGCATTTTTAGACAGTCAACTGGTTGACATGACCAGACGGATTAGACAGAAACCTGCCCGAGTTTCTCTTCATTCTACATTTTTCAAAAATAAAATAAAAATATCCTCCCTTCTCAAACCATTTTTACCTGCTTTTGATCTTTTTAGTGTTATAGGTCGAGTTGTTGCGTAAAATTTAAAGGGTTTGCTCCATACTCATTGGTGATTCTATTGCATGTTTCAATTTTGAATTCCATCCAAAAAATCATCAAAGGTAAGTTACTCTACCATTAGGGTTATAAATCCAATTTTTTTTTTGATAATCATGAAATTGTTGATGTTTGATTGATTATTGAAATTCCATGGATACTAATTATGTTATATGGACATGTATGTAGTTAGAAATCCATGTTTAACTTATTATTTGATGATTAATTTTTGATTAAGGTGTGTAAAATGTGATGTTTATATATGTGATGACAATGTATTAAAATTCAATGGTTTATGTGATGATTCAAGTGATGCAAATGTGTTAAAGTGTGATGATATATATATGTGTTTTAGGATTGAGAATGGATGAGAATTTTAAATCATCATGAAAAATAGATATGCGGTTTCGTCGCCGGATAATGCCGATCATAAGTTCAAATACCCACAGGGAGATGATAGAGAAATTTTAAGAAAACATCGGGGTAGTACTAGAAATGTTACTGAATCATATAACATTATTGCTAAGAATACCCGTGCTAAAGAAATTGTAGATAATTTCGGGTTTGGATCAATCTTTTTGATAGCTTATCCAAAAACTAACGACAAGGCTCTGACCTCCGGTATTAACGAAAGGTGGTGACATACCACCATTACATTTCACTTCCCTAGTTTTGAGATAGACTTTACGTCGTGGGACTTCACACAACTATCCGACATACCTATTGACCGAGGAACCCGCATAACATTGTAAAATTTTAGCAAGAAAGAAGTATGTGAGGTTCTTCCGCTGTGGATAGATTGTTTGCTTCCTTTCGTATGAGAAGTTGGAGAACAAGTAGTAGAAGAAGAACAAATTGTTGTTTTGAGAAAAAAAAAACTTATCCAATGAACCGGGATTCGGAATAGTGTGATAAGATTGTTTACTGTATCTAGAAAACAACAACAGAACAACATTGAGGGTCAAGAACAAATGGCAAGGTGGTTCATGGTGTGGGTTATAGGTAATGTATTGTTCCCGAACCAGAACGATATGGTATATATTTCCTGGCTAAGGGTATTTCGTGATTTGAATATAGTCCACAATTACGATTGGGGTTCAGCAATTTATAGTCATATATTATGGAGTTTGAGTAACAGAGTAATGCAGGAGAATGGTGACCTCGAGTTCTTTTGGTATCTATTAAAGGTAAACATATTCATATCCACTATTTTTCTTTCTTTTTTTGATGTTGTGTTGTATAACGTTAGTTAGTGGTCAATAATATATTTTAAATTTTTTTGGTTGTGTAGCCTTGGTTTTGGGCGTATTTCAGAAGTTGTATCCAAAGATAGTTGACATGCCGGAAGAAGAATATGATCTATGATCGGCTAGTCGTCTTTATGATAACAGACAAAGAATGAGAGGAAAAGGTAAACAAATAGATACAGGTACGCATTCAACTTCAATGGCTCGTCTCCAAATTGAAAACTACGCTATCTTATCGACAACATGGGAGTCGTGGTCGGAAAATCGATAGAGAGGTAGGGAAGAGGTGGTACATGCAAAACTAATTTCCGAAGGTCGTAAAGATTTTTATGATCCGTTTGGCAATTCCGCCCTGTACTTGGGAGAACGGTGTCTCAGACAAGTACGTGGAATATGGGTAGTACCGGAAAATCCACATGATTGTACAACAAACATTATGAACGCCTAATTGTACAACAACAATTTATTTGATTCCTTAATGTTCAATAAGGTTGATCTTATCCATTACTTCGAGTTTTGGAGTCAACGTTCGGTCGGAAGCTACTCCTTGGTTATTAAACATCAAAGAAACATAGATCTTTATTCTTCCCAAGATCCTAATGCTTATCTCCGTGACCCACCAGGGCGAAGGAAATCTATATACACACAACAGTTGGTGCCAATGGAACATCATTTATTCCAAAGCTACAACAACCCTACCTCATAGTAGCCAACAAAAACAAAAGGGCGACCAACAGACTGCTTGGACATGAGTAATTAGTGCAGTCCCCAGAACCAGTTATAATGTCAACTGGGGTACTCCTGTGAGTATCAGTTATGTTAATACTTTCATGGTATCTTTATAACGATGTTTGTTGCCAAAAGGTGAAATTAAAATACTTTTTTGTGTTTGCAAGATATGTGGTGTCGACATAGTGAGGAACTGGCCCATCAAATTTCCGCTATGAACCGATTTTCGTTCGACTATACAATGGACTTGAGAAATCAACTTCATCCCAGTGAAGGCATCCCATATATACCTCATGTCAGACCGTATGAAGGACCTTATCAGGGTGGGCCTGATTGGACTCAAAGCCAAAGTAGTGTTGATCGTGATTCAAGAAGATCGTCTCGTTCTTTTGTACCAAACAGTCAGGACGAGCAGTTCTAACATCCTCAATGGGATTCTCAATATGTCAATCAAAGCAGGACAACATATAAAGACCATGGATATGTACAACAAACAGGAAACCAAGCCACCCATCATCTTCTAATGTCATGGAGGAGGATCCTTTTTTGGGATCATATGAGGGTTGGCATGAAAGACTTTAGATTAAAATGTTCCTTATTATCTTATTTTAGCTTTTTAGATTATGTAACCTAGACTTCAAACGAGCTAACGGTGTTATAATAGTTTTAGACTAACGGCTAGTTTTTGCACAACGACTAATTTTACTGTTTAACAAATAGTTTAGAATTCAACTGTTAAACGGATAGTTTTTGAATTTTACTGTTCAACGGATAGTTTTTTTTTATATAAAGGATATCATTCTCCCAATGAAATTTTCCAAACATTATTTAACTTGAACGGAAAAAATATGCAGCGATTCACTAAGGAAGAAGATGTTGCTTTTGTTCAAGCTTGGATATCAGTTATAGAAGATCACGCTTGTACAGATCAACCACACAACCATTTTTGGGTAACTATATTCGATACCTTTTTTGAACTAACGGATAATGCAAAGGCTAGAACAAAGATAAATCTTCAAAATCGATTCAGTATTATCAACAGGGAGGTGAAAATATTTATCGCGATTCAGGTTGAAGTTAACATACGACACCCTGGGATGGCGTATGAAGAACGAGTGAGTATCTAAATATTACAATCAAGCACTGAGTCTTTCGTTTACAGTAAACATAACTAACTATTTTAGACTTGATATTTTAGAAATTGTCAGATGAATTTGAATATGTTGGAGAGACGGGCAAAGCATTTGCGTCGATGATTGCTATGAACTCTTGAAGAACAATCTTGCACACTACAATCATAATGAATTAAGTTTTGAATGTAACGTCCTGAAGTTTATGTACTCTTTAAAGTTGGTTAACTGGTGGTACAATGGATGTAATATTGTTAAAGTATAAGCAAATTAATAAAATCTTAATTATAAGTCACTTTCATATGAATAACGGTTACACTTAGCATGTGCAACAAGCCTTTAAACCCCTAGGAAACCCTATGTGACGAGTATAGTCTCGTTAGGTTTTACAGAAGATGCACCCACAAAATATAGACCATCGGTTGCCTTAATATTTGCGAGGTGTAAGTTTCGGATTAATCGTCGGCCATCCGTCCTTGATGACTAGGTAGCAGTCATAAAATCTGAATGATTTTTTCGTTTTTCGGAAGTAATGCCTCCTTCCAAGTTCCTCCTGCCCAAAGTAATATTTTATGAACTAGTTCGGTGATCAAATGGAAGAACAATATTATAAGATATTGTTAAATAAAATTAGTATAACTTACAATGATTTCAACTGTCATTTGACGATCTCTCGTTCTATAAAAAGGTCGTTGGATATCTATGTATATTCTTACTGTTGTTTAATTACACTAACCCTTTTTTTATAACCTGTTTAGTTCTTTGATGAATATTCACATAGGCTTGAATATAATTGTTGTACACCTGCTCCCAAAATTCATCATCCGTAACTAAGTGGCGCACAACATCGGGTTGACGTGCAGCAATCACCCAAGCTCTGGAGATAGCTACATCTTCTTCTACAAAATACAAATCCATACTTATGAAGAAAATCTCAAAAACCTTAAGATGCAAAGATAGTTTTAAAGAAGATACAAAAACAAATATGTTTTTTGGATTTCGGTGTGAGTTGTTTGGTGACAACTTGTTCAATTTGTAAAAATTTGATTTAAAAGTAGTCATTAGAAAATAGTCGTTGGAGAGCTGTTGTGTTGTAGCATTCAATGGGATGTACGCAAATTTGAAATTGAATTCTAGGGATAAGATAAAATAAAATTAAAATTATTGGAACTTGAGTAATAGATGGAAAACAAAATACAGTCGTTGTGTTATGATTCAATAACTACAAACAACAACTAGATTACAAGTCCACGAAAATTGAATAACTAAGAACTAACTCACTTTGGTGGGAATCACGGTTACACTTAACATGTGCAACAAGCCTTTAAACCCCTAGGTGACCCTAGTGGACGAGTTGAGTCTCTTGAGGGTTTACAGAAGATATACCCACAAAATCTTGACCGCCGATTGTCAATTTTGAGGGAAAAACATGGGTGGTATGCCTGATTTTCTGGTGGTGGTGGAACAGCTCCACGTACATGCAACCTTTGCAAAATTTCTTGATGTTTTAGTTGATCGTATAATTTTGTATTTGGGGCCAACGTTGAGAGATCCTTGTCCATTATAATCCTTTTGTCCAATCCCACTACAACAAAACAGGCCTTTAGTGACAAGATTTTATGTGACCAACAAAAATCCATCTTTAAAAGTACTATTTAGCTAGGAATATACTTTTTGTCACCATAAACATTTTTTTGGTAACAAATGGTAAAATAAATCTCTAAAGTTGTCACTAAAATAAGAGAGAGAAAAGTATTTCCACACTATGGCGGAAAAATTTTTGTGACTAAAATTAATGATCCACCTTGTTTTTTTCTCTAATTATTTTTTTATGATGAGTTACTCAGTCACGGAATTGTTTTCTAGTGATAAAAGCAATAAATAGTCTCTAATATTCTATTGCTGACAATTTTGAGGCTTTTATCCCTAAATTTATTTTACAATGATAATTAACTTGTCGTCAAAATAATTACATGTTAAAAAAGGATTCTGTTCGTTAGCACTATTAATATCCTCCTCACTATTAGATTGCTTTTTAATGATGAAAAAAAAAGTCTCCGAAAATATTATTGCTGACTACCTGTAACTTCTGCCCATAATTTTATTTATATTGTCAAAATTTATTTGTCATCTAAACAAATACAAAGCAAATCTAAAATTTTGCCGTTAAAACTTTGTTAGCGGCAAGACAAATTGTAGGCAGCAAATCCAAACATTAAGTGACTACTAGTAATTTCAATCGTTCACCGAAAAAGAGAGAGAAAGAGATAATATAGAATGAAAATTAGACAAATTGATGCAAGTTTCAATCAATTTCCATCTCTGGTCACAGTTTTAACATATGACAAAACAGAAAAACAAAATGGAGAGTCAAAGAGTACACTCACAATACAAAGACACTAAATCCTATTGTGATTGAAGAAAGCACCAGTGAAGCACTCATTTGCGCCTTTATTATTCATTTGCTAGCTGTTTCAGCTGCTCTTATAGAACCACTTTGAAGTGTTTTTTTAGTGTTACCCTTCAACCACTTGTTTCTTATTAGGTTTCCTATTCAGATCATTTTGGGTTTGGGAAAACATGAAAATTAATTTTCTGAGACTGAATACACTGCTTACCGTCTACATCAGGATGCGCAAAATCATGGAACACACTGCAAAGGTAACTTTCCATTCAAAATCCAACTGTATTAAAGACTACACAAGATACTCTTGCCAATTGCAGCAAGTCTACAAGGTGGCCTTGTCAGCAATGGTGAAAGTCTTCCAACAGCAATCCATTCTCTACTCTTCTTTCCCACATCATCAATCTGGTACCACAACTCTGATCAAGCACATAGAGATTGACTTCTACAATAATGGCAGGCCCAGACCAGCCTGAAACCAATTCTTTATATGCATGCTCCTAGGTGCCAGTAGAAGGTTTGTATACAATAAAGAAAAAGTTGCATTCAGCACAAAATTTCTAACAATGTTGTCGACTACAAATCTAGAGGGTACTATCAGTGCATTATTATAGAAAAGACTGGATATAGGGTTCCATGCTAAGGTTCAATAGACCAGTCCACTAACAGAAGTGCAAGATGATACACATCAGAGACCAACAAAATATCCAAAACAAGTAGTTCAAATTTTCAAAGATGTATCTAATTGATGATGATGAAGTACTTGGCTAAACTCAGTAGCCTAGCATAATTTGGAACTAAATAGATTCTATAGTACAACTATAGATGCTACTTTTCTATACAAAATCCATGCATCTACAACTATGGATGCTACTGCTCTATAAAAAATCTGTGCATCTACTTACCCAATTCTGTTTGCACAAGCAAATTGAGTTTACTAAAGTCTGCATCAAATCCTCCAATACAAAGACACGAACATGTGTACCGGAACATGCACACGCACCGGCCCCATCATGCAAATCACCAACTGAGCAAGCTACTTCACTTAATTTGAAAAAATCTGGCTCCTTGTGTTTGTTAGCATAGACATGTTCGAACCATTAAATCACCAATCAAAGGGGCCCAGCGAGTTCAACAATTGGACAAAGTACTTCTGTCACTTAAATCCATAGCAATGCCTGAAAGCACAACACAAACCAAGTAAATAAAGAGCTAAAATGAACATAAAATGAACATAAAATGAACATAAAAAACAAGTTCTATTTTTAACTATTCGAATATTCAAAACATAAGAATAATCTTACAAAAAAAAAAGTAAAGCATACCAATAAGTTGCAAAATTTATGCAGCAGAAAAGAAGGGTTTTGGAAAGGGATTTATGTTTCAAAGCACACAGATGAACTGATAGATCTTATGCTATGTCATTCCTTTCGATATTCGAGTCATAAACTTGCAAATCCCTAGACAAATAAAATCTTGTTACACCATCAAAGAATATTAAGTAACCACAAAGAACCTAAAATAGGAACACAAGGTTCTTAGTTTAGCCAAATCAAGGAAGAAATAACGAGAGCACAATAGCAACAATTAATAGAAGGTGACAAATATAGCTGTATAGATCTTGGATCACGCTAACTCAAGATAAACTGTGGGGCAAAATGTATACATAACTAGTGTCTTCAAAACAAAATAACACAACCCATTTTAACCACCGTCAATATTCTCATGCAGCAGTGAAGATTTTCTAGAGAGGCTTACAAAAACAGTATAGCAAAGTGATTGAATTTCAAGTAAGGACATTGTATAAGGAGTTAAAATTAAACCTAACTAGAGCAATCATATTTCCAATGAGTTTATTTAATGGATCTATTGATTTCCTAATAAACTAAATCTCAAATGAATGATGATTTTTTGTAAGTTTCATTAAGACAGTAACAAACAATCATAATTTACCAATCAAAATTGAGAACTGAACTATTCAACAACAAAGTAACCAATGAATTTTTCAGAAACACTCAACAAAACTCAGTTTATAAATTTTTCGAAAAAGTGAAGAGTTGAAAGATTTTTAAATATATCATATTCAAGTTAATACACCAACATAGATAATTGAAGTGCAGAGGTTTCAACATATGGATGATTTTATTGTATAACAAAATATTTTCATTTCTCCCTCCGGCCCTTGAATGACATGTGCATCTCGAGCTTAATTTCCATCAGCAACAAGAAAAATTAGAGTCTCCAGGCCTTCTTCTACCTTGTGCAGCTGCAAAGGACAAACATTGCCAAACTTAGACTAACTTTTTTCTCACGTTCCAGAGGACAACCATTGTCAATCTTCTACGATAAACAGCTCAGAGATTCCCAACACAAGAATATAGCAACGCTGAAAGTGCACAAACTAACTCAGCAGAGGTTGACAAATTGAGAATAGAAAGTTTCTTGAAACTTCGGCCAAGGACCAGAAAATAAAATAATATTGACAGAAATAGACTTACTCTTGGGGTAGATTTAGGAAGGTCTAAAGTAGTAAAGCTAGCCTGGAAGTGGACAGTTTCGCATACATAGATCAGACATCTGATCACTGGGAGTAAATCCCTATCATATTTAAAATGGCAGATGCATCCATCTGAAAAAAGAAGAGAAAATACAACAAATTAAAATTATTTTCTAAATGTTTATTAAAAAATGAATTGAAACACAACAATCGAAGGAAAATGAAGAGAAACGTTCTCCCAATAAATGTTATCATAATCTGAAAACCCATAACATGAATAAAACATAAATCTGTAGATCTATACATTTTTATTTATCTTTGAAAGGCAATGAAATCTAGTACATCCACCAAACGACACAAAACATAACAAACCCTTGATTAGCATGACAGGTATATAAGATAATCAAAACCCTAATTAATTAAATCTATGTTATAAACTAAATCAAAAGATGAACTATTGCACAAAAGAAATATAGAAAGAAGAAGAGAGAATTTTTCATTACTAGATATTGGTATACATTACAAAGGAATGAGCCTCAATTTATAGGCTAATACAAGAGAGGATGATAAAGATAGCATTAACATTATGAAGTAATGGAATGCATTCTCATAACTAAGGTATTAAACCTAAGTTATTACACTAAATGTGGGGGTTACCAAGAAGTGAAAGATGTGAAGAGGTGGAAGGGGAGATGATAAGGTGGTGGTGTAAGAGGGTGTAAGAGTGGTGGAATCCACCAAAGAATTAATTTACAACATTCCCCCTTGGATGACACCACTCTATTATGATATTGCCTCGTTAAATCCTTGCCAGGAAAACCCAAAAGTGATAAAACCTAGACGAAGGAAAAAGAGTACAAATCATATCTTGGTGTTGGACGCGTCAAATATTGCCTCATTAAAACCCTGCTAGGAAAACCCATTGGGAAAAAACCAAGCGAAGGAAAAAGAGTACAACACGCATAAATTTCTATCACACAATACTGATGTTCTCCCCCTGATGATGTGCACCCAAAGAAGTATAGAAAGACTGATTACATAATGTTGATCTTCAAGTAGAATCACTGACCGTCTTTGTTCAAAACCAGATATAAGTTTGTCTTTAATAATGTCTTCGAATATCTCTTTAAGCAAATTTCTTCAAGTTCGTCGCCTCATCAAAACCTTGTCGGGAAACCCCAGAAGGAAAAAAACCTTGACTAAGGAAAAAGAGTACAACTGTAGATAGATTAAGAAAAGGAGTTGGACATATATATATTGCCTCGTTAAAACCTTGAGAAGGAAAACCCAGTTGGACAAAAACCTTGACTAAGGAAAAATAGTACAACTCGTAAAGTCCAATATATCCTCCAGCAGAAAGAAGATATCTCAGTTGATTTACCACAAGTAGCTAATCAGCAACCATCTTCAGCTCAAATTTTTTTTGTTGGTAATGGAGACCTTTATGTTGCCATAACTTAATTTCAAATCTCAAGTTGAATTGTCTTTGTCAAATTCCCAATGGTTGATTTGTAGGATCTGATATATCTTTTATTCTTCGTAAATTCCTTTCAAACAATAATAGATGATCATCGTTGTTGCTGCAAAAAGGATGTTGTATCGTCTAACAATTTGGCAAATGGAAACTGATTATCTGTAGTTCATTACTTACGAGACTTTGGATAAACCGTCAAAGCAAAGATCAAATGTTAGAGGTACTACAAAAACCAATATACACAATGCCTCCATATTAGTGCTAATTAAGTTTGACAAACAAATTCACTACCGAACAATTTCAAGTATAACATATAAAGTTATACATAAAATCAAGCACAAAAACAACTTGTAATTAGTACGTAATACGAACCAGAGAGAGTGTTACATACCCGTTACCGAGATGAAAGTAGATTGCTATTACACAAGTTTTATTAGGAGGTTACATACTTATCCATGTAAACATGTCAAAACTTTCTAAAGTTGACAAAATCATGAACCATTATAATGCTTAATAACTTTGATACATGATTTCAAGATCTTTTATCTTGAATTCTTTCAATAAGGAAGTATAACCTGTGATAATCTTTTAGAAGTTTACACGAACGTTATCTTCGATAACAAACAATTATGTCAGACTATGACATGTAAAACTGGCAAATAATAGTTTCCCTTAAAATTCATCTATCAACGGGGTACACAATACTTACCAAAGTATTGGGTACTTTCAAATCATTTAAGAGTAGATGATGTAATTTTTCACAGATCTCAAGTGTCTGTAGTAACTAGATGCCACGAGTGGCGCTGTGCAATTAGCGTCCTTGTTCCTCTCGTCTCACTTTCATGCAAACTAATTAAACATCAAACTTGTAACCTTCCGGGTTCACAATTTTTGTTTATGTCCAAAAATATTTATTAGTGAGAGGACAACCAAATATGGATGCCTTTCACCCATATTAGTCAACCTTACATATTGTTGATACTTCACGGCAGTTTCTCTGTGAAAAAGGATTTTGTCTATAATACTTGTATGGTTGTCGCTACTCTGAATACATGTTCAACAATAACTACGATTATGTACGCGTATAAAAATAATTCTTTAATATCGACACCACTTGTCCACTTAGGAATGAATTCCTCTTTAGGAGATAAATATGGCTCGGTAATTAAAGATCGTAGTTAAATAGTCTCATTGAGAACATTATCAATAGCCTCCCCAGGAGCATTATTTTGATCCAGCGTGATTGGCTTCCTCTATCAAGGAATATATATTATTTTATTTTATTTTTCATCAACAATTCAGATGAGTTGTAGACGACTCAATTATTGTTAACTCATGGCATGCCCTGCAGGGACATAAACTAATGCCAAAATACGTGCAACAACAAATGAGTTTTAATTATTCTTCTTGTAAGAATAAAATGCTTCAAGCATATCATAATGAATAAATAACTTCTCCACCTTATACCGAATTGGTGCAAGAATTATGATGAGACCAATTCATGACGTTCTTATAACGACTGTTTTCCTCCATCTAACGGCGGGAAGTCTCATCACATCTAGTATTATTCATGCAGAATATATTATGGGTGAGTGACCTTGGATCCAAGTAGGTCATCCGAAAAACTTTTTTTTTTTCGGATTGTTCATCATAATATTACAATTAATAATTTTAAATCACCCATGCTCATATATGTAATTAAAATTTGACAGCATATACTTTATCAGTGTGCACCCTGATTAGCATTTATTATAAACGACAGTCATATGCTCTTGTATTGGTACGTCTACCAAAATTTGAGCGGGAAATTCCGCTTGATTGGTACTAATCAATCAATATGTCGGAAACGTTTAATGCTGTAAAAATTGTGCTCTTGTAGCAAAGAATATGACATATATTTTGAGTTTTGATAATAAAACCATTAACAAAAGTATTTAGTAACTATGGGCTACTTCGGGGACCCAGAATTTTATGGATACCTGAAAGCCAAAAAATTTCATAGACCACTTCTGGAGTCTATATTTATGGATTACTGCGGGAACCCACAATAATTTAGATTGCTACAAAAATTTATAATTTGCATGTTAGACTACTTCTGGAGTTAATAACATCCCATGGATTGCTTCTGGAATCCTTTTTTTTTTTTTATCAAGACCAATAATTAAAATAAACAAAAATCAAAATAAATAAAGAACATACACAGATACAGTACCAACATAATTTAAATATCAATTTCGTCATCTTCGGGTTTGACGAAATATTCATTGCCAGTGTACACGTGGACACATTATTTGTAAAATAAAATTGTCTTAACATTAGGGTCATGTTACTTCAGGAACCGCGGATAGCGACATGATGTCACTTTGTTACGGGTCACTTCAGGGACCGACCGATTAACCGAGTGAACTTCTTTTGTCCATATTGTGTCACACTGAGTTCCAACTTCAGGTGGAACAGTCTTTTTTTAACAATAATAATAATAAAAAATGTACCAACATGTTCATGAATATGCTTAGAATAGTTAAACAAATAAATCAGATTATTTGCTTAGAATAATAATAAAAAAATATTTTACAAGATAAAAATTATATCTTAATTTCTTACCGCTAAGAAGAGCTAGCGCGCTGACAACGTGTTATAAACTAAATCAAAAGATGAACTATTGCAAAAAAGAAATATAGAAAGAAGAAGAGAGAATTTCTCATTACTAGATATTGGTATACATTACAAAGGAATGAGCCTCAATTTATAGGCTAATACAAGAGAGGATGATAAAGATAGCATTAACATTAGGAAGTAATGGAATGCATTCTCATAACTAAGGTATTAAACCTAAGTTATTACACTAAATGTGGGGGTTACCAAGAAGTGAAAGATGTGAAGAGGTGGAAGGGGAGATGATAAGGTGGTGGTGTAAGAGGGGTGTAAGAGTGGTGGAATCCACCAAAGAATTAATTTACAACAATCTAGAGAAATACGAAATGGGATAATTGGGAAAATACCTCAAAAATGGATACCCCGTTGGGAAAGTACCCTGTAAAATTAAAATGCTGGGAAAATACCTCACCGTCACTTTTTCCATCCCGTCTGACGAGATATCGTTTGCAGATAAAATTATAAAATTACCTTTTCTTCTTTAAACAATTAGGTAGACACGTGGGTAGATCGTGTTTGTACATGTGTAAAAGAGACGGGCTAGATATCTTACACGTGTTAAAAAAGATAACACGTGTTTATGTGATCGGGCTAGGGTTCAAACACGTTTATTTTCACTTTGTCTCTGCAAAAGAACAAAAAAACCCTAGTCGCGCCCTCCATTCTTCTTCTTCTTCTGCTACTATGAACAAAAAACCTGTTCTTCAAATCATTAGAACAGCCTTTACCATAGTGTCGATTCTATTTGTTCACTCCCTTTCATTTTTTCTTTGTCTTTACAAAAGAACCCTAGACGTCGTCGTCCCTTTTTCTTCTTCTGCTATGAAAAAAAGATTTCAAACCCTAGTCGTCGCCATCCCCAATTCTTACCTGTTCTTCAAAAAAAGATAGTGTCAATTCCAGTCTTCTTCTGCTACTGAAACGAGCGTAAATCTTCCAGCCGTAACATTGTGTCGGAAATTTTCCTGTTCTTCAAACTTTACAGTTGGTGATGAATCCATTACACTCCATGATCTAACCAAGTAAGTTAGTTGAAACCCTATGATTATATTACATTATTAAGTATGTTACTTTGATTTTTAATGAAAATTGATTTTCTTGGGTTTTCAAAATTTGGGGGTTTTTCTGATTTGTAAATAAATTAGGGGTTTTCCTGTTTCTAGATGAGATTGATTGTAGTATAAACATGATTGTAGCATTTGATTGATCAAGTTGATTTAATTTGTAATTTTCTGAAACAGGTAAGAATTGGGGGTTTCACTGAATATTAAGGAAAGAAGAAGAAATAGGTAAGAATGTGTACTTTCGGACATACTAAAGATGAAATATCTCAAAAATTCATAGCTAAATCACTTGACATGAACAAGGGCTAAGTAGATTCTTATGCATCTCGATGTCTTGCAGTAATGATAACATGTTCTATATTATGTAATATAGAGGCCAGTTATTTTTATGGTAAAAAATGCCAGGATAAGCTCCGTAAAGGGGAGCAAGAACATCTAAATCCTGAGTGAGATGTTCATAAGACCGTTTTCTTACAGATACTCTTATCATGTAGAAAACTCAAAAGAGTTACGAACCAGGATTCATGCTTTGTAGGAACAGATTCTAAGTAGTTCACTGGAACATGTCAAACATAAAGAAAAAGTTGTGGAGTTTTCTAGGTTACTGGTGATGTTTGTTTATCTCAGTTTTTTTGTTTCTTTAAGAAAAATGCTGATCTTTATTGTCGTTGGATCTATTTTATCACTTTAGATAGGAATACTGCGGCAAAGTGCAATGCTAAAACAATGTGCTGGAACTATAAGGAACATGGTCATGTTGCAAACGAGTGCAACAATGATCCCATATGTCATTTGTGCAACAAGGTGGGGCACCTAGCGCGCGAGTGTTCAGCTTCAGGGGTATCTGTTCACGATCAAAGGCTTTGCAACAACTGCTTCAAACCAGGTCACTTTGCTGCTGAATGCAACAACGATAAGTCATGCAACAATTGTCGCAAGCCTGGTCACCTGGCTCGTGAATGCCCGAACGACCATGTTTGCAACGTGTGCAGCGTGTCAGGCCACTTGGCTCGGCAGTGCCCCAAGTCAAATTTGCCATCAGAAAGACTTGGAGGCCCTTTCCGTGACATCATATGTCGTACCTACAACCATCCAAGGCACATCAGTCGTGACTGTGTATCCATTGGGATCTGTAGTAACTGTGGTGGCCTGGGTCATCATGCCTTCCAGTGCCCCTCGGGTCGTATGGTAGATCATGGTTTCCGCAGGTATTAAGTATCGGTTTGCTTATATCCTCCGAAGGGTGAAGATTCATGGACTTCAATAAGGAACTCGTATTTTTCTGTTTGTGTAATAGTACTATATTTATAATTTACAACGGAAGTAAGAAACATTAGTTTCATAACTTTAATTGTATGATTATATGATGACTGATCAGGCAATTCGAAAGCTTATGGCTAATGTTAGATTTTGCATCCAATTTAATCTAGCTCAGTGAAACCCTTTAACCTCGGCAACTCAATTGATTCTCAACGTTGTTTAATACTTCAAAGAAAATGTTTTTTTTTTTGCATGCTTCATTAGTCTTGTAAAGGCATCATAGGGCGTTTGGTTCAAGTGAATTTGGTGTACCGGCCACTTTGGTGTACAAATGCGTTGTGGTGTACAGGTGATTCAGTCAAACTGCCACCGTTGATTCATATTTTGGACGTTCCTCTAAGGAGACGTATCTTGTTGGACGCACATTTAGGTGAGCGTTTTATATTTTGGAACCAGACGCAACTATACATGAGCGTTTGCATATGTGTACGCTTCCGTGGGTGGAGGTATGTTTAACGTCCACAATAATAAGCGTCTATTGTACCAGCGTTGTATTGGGTGAACGTCTACAAATTGTGCGTTGTACTGCGTGGACGTTTAGTGATAAACGCTCTTCCTTGTAAACGTCTTAATGCAGAAGCCCTTCTAGAATACCGTCCACCCACAGAAACGTCCACCCACAGAAGCGTTTCGCGGACATCCACCAGAAAGAGCGTCTAATGGACGTCCACTGATAGATTTATTTTTAGGTTTTTATTTTTAGTTTTATTATTTTACTTTGTTCTATTTTACGTTTCTTTTGGTATTTCTCTTTTTGCTACAGGTTGAATTTTGGATCGAAAAGAAAGTACACCAAAGATTTGGAATTAAAGCTAAAGACTTGGAGTTAAAAGATAAAGCTTAAAGAACGAAAAAGAAGACGAAGATTTTTATTAAATAGATTTTATTTTATTTTAGATTTTATTTATTTTTTTTTAGAAAATTGTATTAGGAATTTTTATTATTTTTGTAAATTTTCTTTTATTTTCGGACACTTTTTGGACTTTCTTTTGGACATTTGGACTCTTTATTATTTTTAAACACTACGGAAGGGTATTATTAAATATAAACTGCTACATGGAAGGACGACAATTACGATATTGTCTCGGCCCATTGGGTTCGCACACTGACACAGGAGTCGGTGGCCCGAGTCGACTACAACTGATTCATCCCCCGTCTGGTACGGGAGGTAAGACTCGATCAACCCACGAATCACCTGCAAGTGGGTTTAATGTATTCCTTCGTATGCATATATGTTGAAGAACTGAAAACGGACTTACTTTTCTAGTAAAGGGCAAGAACTGGCCATACAAGATAAGGACTCGGATTTCATCACCGTTTTCTTCTTGCCCGCTTTAGGAACACGTTACCAAACGCGAACCTAAAACCTTAAAATTTTGACTAGAAAGAGACCTACAGGGTATCGAGCTTATTGGAAAATCGTTCAAAAGGACTGTACTGGTTACTTTATTAGCCTAACTCGAAGTTCAGGAAGATTATTTTAAGTTGATTAGAGCCGCCTTGTAACCCAGGGAAAAGTGCCAAAGAGACAGGGTTATCAAAGCTCCTTAGAGCTTATCCTGTTTCTCTTCGACTTAATCTAATTCGGATCGTTCTGAGAGGTTTGCTAAAATTGTAACCAGCTGCCTTTTGAAAGAATAGAAGTTGGTCTAGAAACAATCTAAGTGGAACCATCATGCTTTTTGTTTGCTAGATTCAATAGGTTTGATTTGGTTGAGTCGGCCTTGCTTGTGTATGTTTAGAACCCCTTCCGGTAGGATTTAATTTTAGAGTTTATTTTTGTATATATTAGGAATTTTTTGTTAGAAAATGTCGAACTGGTATTATGAGGACCAATACAATGAATATCCGACTGAATTTCAAACTAGACATTATCCATACTATCATCATGGTATGGATAGTAGTCGGGACCACCACCAACCTTTTAGAAGTTACTGCCCATACCAAGGTGATCCCAATTACTACTCGTACATACACCCGTCTTATGAACATGAAAATAAGCAGCATTCGAGTTCTTTGTCTTGGAGGGATGCCCTAAAGCAGATGCAATATAGTACTCCCCATGA
>JAJJMC010003557.1:4592274-4643998 GCA_023531435.1 Papaver californicum
AAAAAAAAAAAAAAAAAAAAAAAACAAAAAAAAAAAAACAAAAAAGAAAAGAAAAAAACAATATTGACACTTTGATAGCAATATGTGTGTGTTCTCCCTGTCTCCGTCGCCTAAGCAAGCGTGGAACGCATGATCCATGGGAACTATCACATAAGATGCTGATAAGAACCATGCGCTTGGATTCAATTTGATCCAATCATGTTGTCAATATATTTATCGTTTTATTTTCAATAAATCGATCGCTGGGACCCTTGTATATACCAGTTGAGTCGATATTAGTATTATGTTTAAGACCATGTATCTCAATCTATTAGGATTCATCCTGGCACTGACCTTCAGACAGATATGGGAAATACCGTTCACCTTAGTCAACATGTGCAACCTTCAGATTTCTATGTCCATCTTCTAAATCTTTTCATGTGATTGAACTTTGATAGATTCTGAGTTTTGTGGTTGAACGATTATCTGAGTAGAGCTCTGTTGTCTTATATATGAATTTTAGTATGCTTGAGTAAACACTCGTGTACAACAATTGGACTAATATAGGGTAATGATTCCCATAGCCGATGAGTTGAGTAAACCAACTAAGTAGCTTGTTTAGTGTCTATCCTTAATCGTTCACGAGTTGCTAAAATCTAGAGTAAAGGTTTTGTGGGTATACCTCTTGTAAACCCTCACGAGACAAAACTCGTCCACTAGGGACACCTAGGGGTTTAACGGCTTACTGCATATGCTAAATGTATTCGCGATTCCTGCGAAAGTGAGTTAGGATTTTATTTTATTAGTTTTCTCGAGGACTAGCAAAATAGTAAGTTTGGGGGTATTTGATAGGCACATTTTTGTGTCTATATTGCGCCCGAATATCTGCTTCGATAGTACTCGATTTTACACTTATTATGTCTTTTTACGTCTTTATAGGTATTTTTGAGAAATAAACATTTGCGGAAAAATTGGCTCGAAAAGTGTTAAAGGCACCCGGGAAAATGGATTAAGGCACCCACACTTTGGATTGGGGGCACCCCTTCTTTGAATTTTGAAACCGATAATGGCAGGAAATTTCGCTTCACGAAGAGAAGATTGCTGTGAACATGTTTTACATGATTCTTGGGATTTTTGGACTTTTAATTTGACCCAAAAGCAAGTAGAGATTAAAACAAGATTAAACACGTGAAGAAACAGAGATTAAAGCCGGAAAAACTGCTTCAAATCCGAGTTGTAGCCGGAGAAGAAAAATATCACGCTGTGACATGTTCAAGGATGAATTCAAGTTGGATTGGGACTCTTCTTTGAGTCCTTATCAATTAAGGAAGATCCCTAGGGTTAGAAAAGGCTATAAATACCAAGAGAAACCAAGAAAATCAGTAGACAGAACCACCAGAAAAAGTATACAGACAACACCGTTTTTCTGCTGCTGCTCACGTGAAGAAGAAGGTGAAGAACAAACAGCTCCAGCGAACTGTCGTTCATTATCGCTGGAACTGTCGCTATTTTTCAGCTACTTCAACAGTTGTCTTCATTGGCTACACATATTATCTGTCCTTCTTTCCTGTACCTTGTTCTGCTCCTGTAACACGCTGAACCACCTCACTGTAACGCTTATAAGCGTATCAAATCGGCTGTGTTACTTCTTTTTAGCCTTTGTAAACACTTTTTGAGCAATGAAAGATTATTTTGAGTGTGTTTTCTCTACAATGAGCTAATCACATTACTGGGATGACGGAGGAATCTTTTTCTCTAATAATTAAGTGGTATGTATTTAATTTATTTATTTATGCAACTTATTTATGATTAATTGCCTTGATTGAAAATTGATTTAAAAGATTTTTATTAAGCAATTGTGATTCCGTTAGATGGTGCATGCCTCGGATTAGGCCCCTAGATGCTCCATGCTTGTGTTATACATTTGTTGTTTTGAAAATCTATTTTTGCAATGCTTTAGAATCAAATTAAAATATTTTAATTGCATGATTAAAATTACTATCACTTGATTTATTGGTTAAAAGTGGAATCCTGAATCCTAGTTCTTCCCCATATTTTTTTAAAAAGTCATCTTTATTTAATATATTTTATTTTCTTTAATTAAAATTAGGTCTGAAATTAAATCTTCACAAGTCTGAGAATCGAACCTCTTTTTACCACTATATTTTATCACATCATCCACCAGGCTTAGCGTCTCAATCAGACGTCCTTGGTAGTGAGCGCTTATGATTAAAACGTTATTCTAGAGGAGCGTCCGTGATGGGTAGTGAGCGTCCAACGAATTTTAGGTGAGCGGCAGTGTTGGGTTAGGGTTGTATATTCATTTTCATGAATTCCTTTTTATTCATTACACAAACAAAAGCAAAAGAATAGAAAAGAGACCAAGACATACACATGCACCACTCACAATCTCAATCTACTACTACATTGACTTGCCTGTAAATTTGAAGTGGGTGGAGAAGGGAATCAAAAGCAGCAGCCACACTTTATTTGAAGTCAGGGAACCCCCACCACTGCATGCACTAAAACGAATTTAGGTGAGCGTCCAGTGAATTTTAGTTGCTTCTAACATTTCTAAAATGCTCATGTAGGGGGATGTTTTGTTGTAACGCCTAGCTGGAGGGGCGTCCAATTGGGACGTCCATCTGGAGCAGCGTTTGTAAACTGGGCGTCCATCTTGAGTACCGTTGTTATACACTGCGTCTTCATGGGTGAGCGCCGGGACTGGGCGTTTTCCTAAATGGACGTTGGATTTACAACGTTTTCCCAAGTGGACGTCTGGTTGAGACGCTCCTCTAGCTTGCGTTTGGCAGACCAGCGTTCTCCTAGGCAAGCGTTACTTCATACGCTTCTGTGCCCAAGCGTCTCATCAAACGCTTCTCTAACCAAACGTCTGTGTTTCGAAACATCTTCTAACGAAGCGTTTTGGGTTAACGTCCTTTTAGGAGAGCGTGCGAGTATATATGATTTTGTGAGAAAAACTCCTCTGGTACTGTAGCTATAGTCGCCTCAAAACCAAATACAGTCGCCCGTTGCGGTTGAAATTGGGTGAGGGAAGAGTATTTAATCTTTACTCTTTGGTCCCCTTGCCCACTGCAGTTGCTCTAATGAATATCACTGAGAATATGTTGCCCTTCTTTCTGTGATAAACATCGAAGTAATGGTCCCAAAAAAGACCTGCGGTACAGAATTTTATCATGCAATTGATAATTTGCAGATTTTGATTGTACTTTCCTTGCCTTTTTAGTGTCTGCGGGCAATATTCCATTTTGTAAGTATTGATGTATTGAGATCCTCCAATCTTCTCCAAACAATTCGTCTTCTGATTTTTATAGAAAATTTGCATCATCTTTAACGGCTGCATCTTCAATATCCTCACCAACTTCTTCTTCCATATTTTCGACTGCCCACAACTTAATTGATGGCTCATAAATGCGTCCAATTTTTACTGCTGATATATTCTGATCTTTTATCATTGAAGAAATAAATGCTAACGCATCAACATGGCGATTCTTATCTCTGGATAAATGTCAAAAAATTATATTTGGAATTTGGGATGCCAATTTTTGAACAAGATTCTTGTATTCAATCAAGCCTTCATCAAGCGCTTGATATTTCAACTCGACCTGTCGAATTATCAATTGTGAATCACTTGTTAGCGCACATTACTTATTCCCAATTCGATAATGAGCCGAAGGGCATGAACCACAGCCTCATATTCCACTATATTATTTGTATGTTCGCCGAACTCAAGACGAAATGCATGTACCATTCGATCTCCTGTAGGAGTTTTAATCACAATTCCAATTCCCGCTCCTTCTTTATTCCGTGCCCCATCAACAAATACTTCCCATCTGCGAGAGTTTACAGAACTCAGTATATCCTGGGAATCATCATCTTCTATTCCGGGCAAACCTTGAATTTCAAAATCATCATCTAATGGTAAATCCGCAAGGTAATCTGCCAAAACGTATGATTTTTGTGCAGTTTGTATTTCAAATAATATGTGGAATTGTTCCAGTTGTGCATTCCATTTTGCTATTCTCCCTATTTTCCCCGCATTCTTTAGTACGGACTCTAGCGGAGCTTTACTTGGTACCCGCACATAATGTGTTAGAAAATATGTGCGTAATTTTTGTGTAGCAAAAACCAATGCTATTATCAATTGTTCAATTTTTGTATAGTTCCTTTCTGCAAGGTTAAGGGTGTTACTGATGTAGTACACTAGTTTCTCTACTTTCTCATTTGTCTGTACCAATACCACACTTACAGCATCTTCTGTTGCGGCTATGTACAAGGTCAGCACTTCTTCAGGCTTTGGATTTTTTAGTGCGGGTAATATGGCGAGATAAGCTTTGATATTTTGGAAGGCTTTCTCACAATTTTCATTCCATACGAATTTACTTTTCTTCTTCAGCGTGTCAAAAAATGGCTTGCATCTGTCTGAAGATCTAGCAATGAACTTGGCTTGATGATGGATATTGGGAGTAGGGTATTGACTTGAATAAAGATTAGGGGTATTAGGGATTGACTTGAATAAATATTAGGGGATTGACTTGAAAAAGGATTTTGGGTATTAGGTTGTTGGGAAGCCAAATTATGAATATCAGTATCGTCTTCCATATTTGTGTCATGACTTTGATCCTCTGTTACCTTTTGAATATTTTTCAACATATGATATTCTAAATCGCGATTGAAAGTTTTGATGGTTTTATTTTAATCTTGCGTTCTTGCCATTACACCCTGCATTAATGTAAATGATGCATAAGTTAGTAAGAAAAAACCATACAAACAAAAAGTAATTCAAACAATTGTTGTGAAACTAGTTTAGATAACTTACCCGGTTAATTTCATCGAAGTATGGATGATTTGTATTAACATTAGCAAAATATTCAGAAAATTTATCCACTTCAACCTTGATAATGTTAAATCTACTTCGAATTCCAGAATTAGTACGCTTGTTTAGATTTCCACCAGAAGCTGCTACAAATATTTCAAATACTTTATCCCAAACAAACTCGTGTCAGAAAAGTAAGTTTTTTCTTTCTAAAAAGAGATGAAAAATAGATGGAAAAGAAAACGGAAGAGAAATAAACTTATGAGAAAAAAATTTAGAGGGGATTTGAGTAGGAAATCAAGTTAAAAGAAATTGATTTGGTGTGATTTGAGAAGAAAAAGATGTTGCTATATATAGAGAAAAGTTCTCAAAAAAATTGAAAAATATTTATTGGGATCCGAGGGTGGAAAACATAGAGCCGTTAACGGTGATGGATGTCCAAGATCGAGTGTGAAAGAGGTGTAATGAAAAAAATGTTAACCAAATATAATTCCCGAGACGGATTCCCAGGATCCGTCAGAGTTATGACGGATGCCAAGGATCCGCCCCACCTTTGAGACGGATACTGGGTATCCATAAAGCGTATTTTTCTGACGGATACCTGATATCCGTCTCTATGGCTTGGGTATAACTGGGATCATATATAATCACTTCTCTAGCCAAACCAAAGTTTTAGGCTAGATTATAGCCAATCAATGTCCCATAATACTTTCCTCTGACTAGATTAAAGCTATAGCCAAACTATAGACCAACCATAGTATTTGGCCTTATAAAGCCTTATAGACCCTTCACTTGCAGAACCCAATTATGAATACAATTCACTTTCCTTGCATAACATAAATACTCCAATTTTCATATTCTGTCCACGGGCGATAACTAGCTAACCCTAATCCATCACCACCATATTTTATAGTAGAAATTATCATTTGGTACTAAATTTATGGGCTGATTTAATGGTAAGTCCATCCATTAAGAAAGTATAATCGGATTTTAAACAATTTAATTTTTTGACCCAAAACTTATTCTAGGGTCCACTACACGTGTGGGGTTCTAAGAAATTTTTTTAAAACTCGAGCGGATCCCCTTCCCAGCACATTATTTTTATTTTCTATTCGTACAACTCGAGCTCCGTGGCGATGAAGATCTGAAGAAAACACATCTGAGAAAAACTTTGTTAATGAAAAAGCGTTGTCATTGAGTATTATGGAAGGATTCATCAACAAAATCAACAAACAGGGTAACCTTTATCTCTCATGTACTTTTAATTCGATTGTAATCCCAATTTAATGATTTCATATACCTAATAACTTTAGCTTCACTTTGAATCCTGACTGGATTCGCAATCAGTTTTTGGATATGTAATCCTTTTTTTATTATCAGTAATTTGAGCTAAAAATTTTGAAAAAGAATTGTGAACTTTTTTGAGACTAATTTTATGAATATCGAGACTAATTTTTTTTCACAATTGGTATTTCCTGTTTGTTTTTTGATGGATTGTTGGTGGAGTTGAAGTTCATAACATGAGATTTGATGTTGAACGTAAACGGGATAATATAATACTTTTGTGAAGAGACATCTTATTGGTGAATTCGAGATGAAATACGAATGTAAGTATAATAAGATTTCTTGATTTGATTTTTGGATTGTTTATGTTTTGATATGTACTTACTAATAGTCAAATATGCTAATTTTGATTGCTGAGTTTGAGTGTATATTTTATATACTGAGAATGATTTGAGTGCATTTTATATATACTGAGAATGAATTTATCAGTAGGGGTTTTCACAACAACTTTATAGGTCTGTTCAGCTAATCAAACCTTTCTCATTACTTTATATGCTTGATTTTTGTTCAATGTCTTCCTCATTTTACTCAAATACGCATCTTGTTTTTCACTGGTTATGCTAAAAAAATAGTTTAAAGATCACATTATTAGTTCATTACTAGCACAAGTATGACATTATTAGGCACATTTAGATTGATCATGCTTAAAATCCATTTATTTCTTTTGGATGGTATTTTGATCTGGGCATCTGCCTATAGGTTTTCCCCAATCAAACCACGATACTTTTTTTCTTGATTTTTTAATTTGTTTTCGATCGCTAGTACCTAATTTGTTGTCTGATCTTAGCTAATAGTTTGTGTTCAATATGGGGAAATTTACTGTCTAATTAGGTGTTTTGGTTGACATTTCATTATGTCATATCCCTCCATCAAGATGTATGTGGAAAAATAGGGTTTCTTAGAATGGAAAAAGGTGTTTGTTTCACAGGAAAAGGGTAATAGAGTGGTTCACTATACTTAAAAGATTTTGCAGGAGCTTTTGTTCTTCCAGTTATAGGTAGAGAAAGAAATGTAAGACATGGTATATGTTGTTGAGGATGATTTCTTAAATATTTATTCTGCTGAGATGTCCATTGCTTATGGCTTTAAACGAAAAATCCAAAAGAGAAGTCGTTGATTGGCTCACTTCGTTGCTCTGGAGCCTCATCCTCTTTGACACCGTTTAAGTATCTATTGTTTCTTTGGTTTAAGAGTTTTGTCTTACCTTTTTATTTGGTTCTTTGTGTGTGTGTTTTCTCTAGTAAACCTGTTGGTTACACTGTGACAAGAATTTTTTTGAAATTTGATTTAGAACCTGCATGATGATATACTATACTATGTTCAATGCATATTTGATATACTCACATACTGTGTTGATGTTCAATTTCCGTTTCATCATTAAATAGTATAACATAATTGGTGTGTGATTTTTGGTTATTTCATCTACTACCAACAATGTATTTTAACTGCACTCGTTTATTTAAACACCACGTTTCAACTAAACTCAAGTTTTTGAACAATATATTTCAATTATACTCTAGTACTAGCTGAAATCAAAAGAGAACTAAGAGTTGTAGCAATGTTGCTTGAGGTGGTGGTGGTGGTGGTTATGGTTCGTATTGTTGCTGGTGGTTGTGGTACAATAATGAGGTGTAATTAGAGCTTTTTAAGGTGCAAATGTGTTAAAAGCTATAGCATTAGATGGAAGAGGCATGGAAGAATAATTAATCTGTGGCTCATTAAATTCCTGTATACATCAACTACCACCTGATGACACAATCCACATAGGCCATAACGCATACCTTTATTGCACTTTTCATACTTATTTTTATTCTTATATTACTCCAACTTAAGTTTATTTTTATCATTAAATAGTATAACATAATTGTGTGATTTTTGTTTATTTTCATCCACTACCAACAATGTATTTTAACTACACTTGTTTATTTAAACAGTGCATTTCAACTACACTCGAGTTTTTGAACAACATATTTTAATCTTGATGTTGTGGTTGATATATTTTTTACGAGGGGCCACTGCGCCCTCGTAGACAATGGAAATCCATTGATGGTACTACCATTTCTTGGTGTGGATCTCGGTCGAGGAGTCCTCTTGAGTACAAGCGGAATTGGTTAGAAAAGAGAATTGGTAAGTCTATTCTCTATATTATAACTTGTTTAAAATTTAGATTAGTTTCTTCTTATGGTATGTGACACAATTTTGGTTTTAAATATGGTTGTATGAATGCAATTTGAAGCTCCCAAGTAATTCAAATGAATACAATAGATCAAAGTTACAGATTGTATGCATGGCCAATAATGTTGTACCCAATAATCTATTCAACCTTTGTATGAATGATATACAATCATGTCTCTAGTTAACATAGATAATCCCATGATGGTATGTGGTCAATGGTGTATGTTCATACGTTCTTTGTTTACTGCCTATTCAACTTGGCACAAAGATGTGTGCTTTATGTTTAGCTTGTACTTTTTCAGTTTTTTCTGTCAGTTTCTTTCGATGTAGCCATTATGCACTGTTGTCTTTTAGTACATTTTTGCTACATTCACTTTTCTCAGTGCAGATAGCATATAATGGTTTATTGATTGGAGTAAATTTAATTTTCTGGTCTCTGCAGAAAGTGGCTGAAGCAACTTTGCAGAAAGTGGTTGAAGCATCTCATTAGGCTGGGTCCAGAATTTTGTTTCCGTTAATGTGGTTCTTAAGTTCACCTCCAAATAAGTTTACCAAAAACGTTAGATCCTCTATGGGGACTATCTTTTTCTTTTGTTTTGAGATAATCCAGTTTGTGAGTATTTTTATTTGCGAATTAACATTCATTTTGTTCCATTCATCATTTCGATGAATTGGTCATGTACCTGGTTTATCAATAACAACTTCTTTCCTTGTTCAAGCAAGGGTGTTAAACAATTTTTTAAGGATCTTTTTGAATTTTTTTGTTGTCAAAAGCAACAACAAAATCCTGTGATCCAGATTTCCTAATTGACCAATTTTGGATGCTGCAAACTAAACAGAACTTGTCATCTGCATTCAGTGAACATCTATAAAAATGATGACTTATCATTTTCTTTCTCGGGCTAGATACATTCCTGCCAAAAATGTTTTACTGACAAGGTAATAAACAATAATTCAAGCACAACGCATCAACAAAATATACATGGGATTTGTTAATAAAACAAAATTAGTATCTAACGACAATACTCTAGCTCTATATTGGCTCTATATTGGATTGAAAGTAATATAGTATAGGCAATCGGCCTGCTAAAATAGCACATAAATATAAAAATCAATGTAACATATGTAATTTGTACTATCAAAACATCACATAAATATAAAAATCAATACAACTTTGAGGAGATTCAACCGCTCACTAAAATGCTTTTGTAGTCTTGCAAATGCAAATGCAACTGAAGATTTTTACATAAAAATCAGTACAGTATAGGCAATCTGCACTACTAAAATAATATATAAATATAAAAATCAGTACAATATAGGTAATCTGCATTGCAAAATATGGCATTAACATAAAAACCAATATAGTATAGGCAATCTACACTTCAAAAATATGACATTGAAATATCAATATATTATAGGCAATCTACACTTCCAAAATAGCACATCAATATAAAAATCAACACATTATAGGGCACTGCATAAATAACACATAAATATGAACATTACCACAGTATAGGAGAAATCCAGAAAAAAATTTAGTAATCCATAAAGTATAAAAGTATAATAATACAAAGTAATCCACACGAAATCTAGCAAATAACTGTAAGAAAATGATACTTCAAATATGTAAATTATGCACTTATCGAATTCCCCTGCACTTGCCTTTTGCTAGTCCTCGAGCAAACTACAAATCTAAACTAACCTAAAATACAACAACCCCTTTCGTTGAGGACACGGTTACACTTAGCATGTGTAGCAAGCCTTTAAACCCCTAGGTGTCCCTAATGGACGAGTTATAGTCTCGTGAGGGTTTACAAGAGGTATACCTACAAAACCTACTCCAACTTCAAAGTCTAAAGCATCCAAAGAGCTATGAGGACATAAAGTTTTTGAACACTAATAATAAGAAGTTAGAAATGCCAAAGAACATTATTCTCATGTTTAACTCTTGAGTTAGGAGAAAACCACCATATGAAAGAATCCATCCTCGAGACTGATCGAATAAGCATTCCGCCTCGACTTCTGCCTCACCAATAGGGTTTTATGAAATTGCACTCAAAAGACGCACTTTATGGTTCTCATGTGTGCAGGAAGGAATGAAGAGTAAAAATCCTGCATATGTTGAACGATGAGAAGGAAAAGTAACCTTCCGAATCATATTTTGTTATCCCATAGAAATGCGGGATGAAAAGAACTTTTTTTTCTTCTGATGATCTCTAAAAAAGGAAATCAACCACCATGTGAGGATGGGAACGCTTACTTACCTTCTCACCCAATCTACAATCAACACCACTCTCACAACAAATAAAAACGTCTTCGGTCTTTTTTGTCTTCGGCTTCAACTATTTGATGATAAACTTCTGAAATTTTTAGAACTGCGACAATTTGTAATTTTTTCCCTCAAATTCTTGTTGCTTGAAACTTCTCTATAGATTTCTTCTTTCCCATGGGATTAACTAATGAAATAACTCACTAACTCTGAAATTAAAATGCACAATTTTTTTATTTAATATGTATATATGTATTGTTTTTTGATTATATGCTGAAAAAAGATAACAACTACAAAAATAATGAAACTAAAATTAACACGGCTATGGGGAAAGGACTTAAGCACCTGATTCTTCACAACTTGTATTGCCTTGGTATCGTATAAACTTAAAAAACTTACAACATTTGCTTTTCTTTCTTTTTCACTTTGTTTTGTATTCACTTTTGATATATAATTTTTCTCCTTTTTTTGTTGCTTGCAAACCTTGACTGTATTCAACTCTCTTCGTGATTTTGATATCGCTCTGCTTGTTGATGATGATGTTTTTCTATTGCTGCTTTGTCGAGAGAATGGTACCAACTGCAAACAAGACTAAAAGATAGAGTTAGCAATTCTGATAACACCTTCATGATTAATAGAATTAGCACTCAAGAGATCAAAAAGTAGTGCTGAAGGGATACAAAGTTGGGTAGCTCATCAATCTACCAGGAGTTAGCGTAGGATGACACACACTCTAAAGGATAATTTTTAGACAGTTACAAAGAGTTGAAGGTCTGGTGCCTCACTTAAGGTAACAATAGGTAGTCTCTACTAATGATTGATCAACTCCCTAATACTGTATTCTTTGTGCACCTAATTCGCCACCGACGGTTTAAGTCCCTTTTTATCGTCTACTGCCTCTCAACAACTAAGAAACCCGAATATAGTTCTGTAATACTTCTAAGTTCAGTTATTTTGGTAAGAACTCTGTATGTAAATTTAGCTAGAAGTATACTAAGTGACTCTAAAATCTCTAAAATTTGGAGGTTTTTAATATGTGAAATTCCTACTAATGATATGAAAAGATAAGAAAAATAAAAAACTAAAAAGATGAAAGATAAGAAATACTAAACCAATGGGTTGCCTCCCATTTAGCGCTTGGTTTAACGTCGTCAACCCGACTCTTTGGTCGCCCGTAGACCAACAATATGAATATTTAAGGATCCTTCCATACAACAATCTGCATTATAAACAATAACTTCATACAAAATTAGTATAAGAAAAGAATATTGAAGTTATTGCTCGATAGAAGTTTCCCCCACACTTAGTCCTTTCTAGACTCGGAAGTGGATAGAGAACATAAAATTTGGGAACTTCTATAGATTCCTCTTCCCTAACCTGCATAGTATGAGAATTAAATATTTCTAATAGCGGATATTTAGAAGCAAAGTATTTCAACAATACTTCTGAAACACATAAGTTCAAGCCACAACGAGGTAAAGGAAAAAGATCAATAAGCAAAAGTTTATTCAAACCTTATAAAGTCTCTTGTATTACGGGATCCTCATTTTTCTCGAAAAATTCTAATGAATTACTTACCTCTTGTGTATTATGGTTTTCTACTAAACCTTCTAACAGTTCTTCATTAGTTTCTTCCTCAACAAGAATCTCAGCATCAACATTATCACTATAATCCTCGGTAAGTTCAATTGGGTCTTCCACAATATTGTTCAATTCGGTCATTCTCATATATGGTATACTCTTCTTCTTCTTCTTCATCTTGATCCCAAAAAGATTTTATCATGTACCTCTAGGGGATGTCACCATGAATTGGTTCAAATGATGCACTTTCATACTCATCATCAGACATGTTATCAATCAAACTCGATTTTCAAGTTTTTCTCAATATCAATAACCCTAAATCATCCTATCGCAGTTCTACTCCAGCAAAACTCCTTTTACCATCAAAGGCGCAAGAGCCACTCTTTGAATCCTTTTCACTAGATAACTTGGCGTAAGAGCCACTCAAGTTTAACCCAATGAAAGTAATGGTATTTGTGATTTGAGGTTATTTTAAGCAATCCCGCGTAAGAGCCACTCGGATTTAACCTGTCAAGTTTCTACACATAATCGCATGACAACATCACGTCGTTAGATATTATGCTATGCTACTTGTAACGAGGGTATTTCGATAATTCCGGATCTCAAACCCTAGTTTATCTATAGATATGAATATATGGTTATTTAGTTAATGACTTAAACAAACAAATACTCAATCATACATGACGTTATTAATAGTTAAACATGAACGATACTGAAAAAGATTATAAAAATTAAAAATAAATAATTTTAATTAATAAACTTTCCTAGACTTAGGATTACATCTCTAACCAATAAGAAAAGTTATTTACACATAGTTTTACTAAAATCTATAGAAAAATAAATATTATAGAATAATAAATCAAACCGAATATGTAGAAAAAATTATCCCACTTTCCAGCGCGACTCTAAATTCCCACGTAGAGACCACCACCTCCTCCTTATTTCTTATTTGGCTACAAAAGTTCTCTGCCTCTTTTCTATAGAAGCCTTATATAGGGGCTTCTCATTCCAATAGAGGGGCTTCCCATGGTTGAAGGCTAACCCAAATTTTGGATATGGGATATCCTATACCAATAGTAAATGTCCATATTACCCTTGTCTTCACAAAAAGTCTAATTTGCCCTCTTCAATTCATTAAAACCTAACCGTAGACATTCTTCTCCATTAATCGGTTTCTATTCCTTCTCCATTAAAATTCATCGTCGATTCGAAAATTTATAAACGACTATCAAACGAAAAAAACCTAACTCATCAAGATAACAAATTCTACTAAAGGTATAGAAGGTAGCAGTGATTTGAATCCAAGACAATCAAACGAAGAAAACCCAACTCATCAAGAAATTGAAGAAGAAATCGGTGCTAAAGGAGATCAAACCCCCCAACCACAACCAATGGTGTATTGAGGTATGATTCTACAAGAACCCATGCTATTTTTCTCCATTTTATGATTGTAATGTGTTAGAACGATTGATTTCAAGTCCAAAAATTAGGTTTCCAGAAACATATACGTTTGGGTTCGATTGGAATCCCAACCGTAAATAATGTTCTCAAGAACTTACGGTTGGGAACCCAACCGTAACTGGTTTCTTTTAAATTTTACGTTCATGTCATTTAAATACCCTACCGTAAATCAGAAGGAAGGAGATGAAGATGATATTTTACGGTTGGGTTCGATTCTGAAACCAACCATAAACTATTTTGCACTCAAAGAAAATTTGTACTTATGGTTGGGTTCGATTCTAATTACCAACTGTAAATTATCCTGGATAGTTCAAATTTTTTGTTTTGAAGATTATTTACGGTTGGTTTCGATTGTCAATCCCCAACCGTAAATTCTCCTGGTTAGTTCAATTTTTTCTTGATGATTATTTACGGTTGGGTGTCAATTCCCAACCGTAAATTCTCCTGTGTAGTTGAATTTCTTTTTGTTGATTCTTTACGGTTGGGTTCAATATGTGTAACCCAACCGTAAAGAATTCTGAATTTCCAAATTTTTTATTGATTGTTTGTGTTGAACTGTTTGAAAATTATCTAACTTGTATTGATTGTATGTTGTAGGAATAAGGATAGAGCAAAACCCAAGAACAAGAGGGGTAATAATTTAACACCAATTGATCACACTCCAACCCCTCGCCACGAAGTTCATTTAGGGGTAGATAATAGAGGCTTGAGAAAGAACGATAAGAAGAAGAAGCATTTTGAGGTAGGGGGTGGTAGCTCTACTCAAGAAGTACTACCTCAAGAGGAAGATAATGTTTTCCAAGACTTCGAAGATCTACCGATGGTGAGTGGAGGTGCGCTTGTGATTATAGAACCACCACAAGAGGAACAATTTGATGAAGAAGAGACGGACGGAGAACAATTTGTCGATCAAGGCAAAGGTAAAGAAACTTTTGTTGCTTCTACTCAACCTCAAATGAAGGAAAAAAATCCAAGGAAGAAACCATCACCGAAAGGCAAGCATATTCCCAAAGGCAAAGACGTGTTGTTGCTTAAGAAGAAGGATAAGAAGAAGAAGAATTTTGAGGTAGGGGGTGGTAGCTCTACTCAAGAAGTACTACCTCAAGAGGAAGATAATGTTTTCCAAGACTTCGAAGATCTACCGGTGGTGAGTGGAGGTGCGCTTGTGATTAGAGAACCACCACAAGAGACACAATATGATGAAGAAGAGACGGACGAAGAACAATTTGTCGATCAAGGCAAAGGTAAAGAAATTGTTGTTGCTTCTACTCAACCTCAAGCGAAGGAAAAAAATCCAAGGAAGAAACCATCACCGAAAGGCAAGCATATTCCCGAAGGCAAAGACGTGTTGTTGCCTAAGAAGAAGAATGGAAGACTTTGGGGTGAGGCCCCAGATAGGTCTACAATATTATTTGGTTATCCGCATTCATGGGCTGCCAAAGTTGCTGAGACTAGGGTATTAATCTAAAAACTTCTCTTGTTTTGTTAAATTTCCGTTTGTTTAACTTCAAGTTATAACTTGTTGGTACGATTTTGAATAAAAAAGATTGTTTTTATTCTTTGTAGGATCATACACAGGCCGTGAAGAAATTGGTTCGTCAAAGGGCTCAACATTGGCCGTTAGCTGAAGAATGTAAAGCCGTCCGTTTTCTCGTAAATGGTACAAGGTTAGCTCCTGGAATATGACAGTGTTACCTTCACAGCCTTCAGAGAACGTTATGGGCCTGAAACCGATACGTTTCATCTCCCATTCGGCGAGATGAAAATACCGCCGGATGATGTCAAGTTAATTCTTGACTTACAAGTTGAACGAAAAGCCGTGTACGAAGATTTTGACGACAACATGTCTTGGAGTGATCTATGTGTCCTTGTTAAAGACACACTTGGATAGGAGAAGACAGAAGCCGAGTTAGAGTTTAAACTGGCTGCTGGAGATAAACCGGGTGAAGTTCCGAAGAAAGGTTTAGGTATGACCAAGAAGATCTTGTTGTGTAGTCTGAAGGAGAAGTTTAGAGGAACCCTACAATTGGAAAATGATGGGGTCGTCATAGATGAAACTAGAGCTATGCGTACAGCCAGGCCTATCTGCTATATACGCTTGGTACCATCTTCTTCGCTGACAACTCAGGAAATAGGGTCAACCTCACTTTCTATAGGGGTTGAAGGATGTCCAGAAGACGCATGAGTATTCTTGGGGAACTGCCACCCTCGCTTACCTACTTTCCAACCTTAGAAAATCTTTGAGGGTTAGAGGTACTGAGATTGCCTGGAATACTGGTCTTCTTCATGTAATTTATTGTTGGAATTTCAATGTTTAACTTCAATTTTTTTTGCGCATTATCTTATATTAATATTTATTATCTTCATAGGCATGGGTCTATGATCACTTTCCGAGCCTGGATCCTAAGACGGAGTGGAGCGGTGATTTTACTGGACCTACAGGAAAGAAATTCTTATTCACCGGTACTCAGTCAAAGCGTAAAGAAGTACAGATAGAAAAGAAGAGGAGTGAAATTGATGCTTTCACCGTAGAATATGTGGTGTTTGATCCTTATGTGAAGATTGACATAGTTGATGATGGAGTAGTAGAATATTTACGTCAATTCTCGGACGTGGCAGGCTACAACGGGCCTTTGTACCATATGTTTGGGTTCGTGATGTGCAACCCTCGTCGAACTCTCCGCCAATATGGCTATGTCCAAACCAAGGTAACAATCGAAGCCTTTAAATTGTGTGTGAATGGCTCCATGGTGCTCGTACTCGTGGCGGTCGTGCTGGTCCTCGTACTCGTTGTAGCACGAGAAAAAAAAGAGTTCGTCATGGTGGTCGTGCTGGTCCTCGTACTTAAGTGTTTAAGTGTAATCATCTAATGATCTATTTTATTTCATTTCCTTTAGTTCTTCCTTTAATGTAAAAAATAAGGTGCCTACTCTTCTATTTCGTCAGTGTATGCCTTTCATTTAATCATAATTCTCAGGGTTGTAAAAAACAATACCCCAGGTTCATTTACGGTTGGGACGCAAGTCCGTACCCAACCGTAGACCAGCCAGAATCTTAAAGAAGGACAGTTTTACGGTTGGGTTTTTGAATCAAAACCCAACCGTAAAAATTCCTGAACCCTCAAAAATAGTATTCTAGTGTTTGCGTTTTTTTGGGTTTTTGTTTGTTTGAATGACCCTATTTACTTGGATTCTAGTAAAATTGAATGAATAAGTTTAAACATTCGATTTTTAAACCCAAATTTGGAGTGAAAGGAAATACAAAAGTAAGGGTCCAGGAACATTTCCGGTTGGGTTAGGACTCAAAAACCCAACCATAAAACTGTAGGGAAAAAAATAATAGGTTTACGGTTGGGTCTGGAGGGAATCAAAATTCGAACCCAATCGTAATTGGTGCAACAAATACCCATGCACAGAATGATTTACGGTTGGGTCCTATGCTAAAACCCAACCGTAAAACTGTTACGATTGATTGTTCCGCCATGAAAATACGGTTACGATTAGATTAGGATGAACACCTAACTGTAATTGTTAGTTACGGTTGGGTACGATGTTCAAAACCCAACCGTAAAACTGTTACGATTTGGTTTTCCGCCATGAAAGTACGGTTACGGTTTGGTTAGGATGAACACCTAACCGTAAATGTTGTCTACGGTTTGGTTCGACAAGAAAACTCAACCGAAATGTTCCCTGAATCACAAAAAAATCATACTTTTTTACGTAATTTCATCAAATTTGAGCCATAAAAAGACCAAGAGTTTAAGTTAGAGGTATACCTGACTACTCTGGTTGAGTGAATCAAAATCTAGGGTTTTTAAAAAAACTACAAAAAATTCTCTTTCATTTCTTCTACTTTTTCTTCCCACCAAACCAAAAAGAAGAAAAATTGATTTGATTTGATTAAATATAAGATTATTTTAGATTAATTATTATTAGCCTAATCTATTAGCTAAGTAGTTTTACTAATATTAACTAAACAGGAGTAGTTTAGCGATTATAAAAATATAATGGATAAGAGGTTTTTAAAATTCATACCTAGTGTCCCTATTTTATCTTCACATGAAAAATCTCTCTATTGAAATGAAAAACCCCTATATGAGGCTTCTTTCTATAAGTGAGGTCCCCTCATAGGGTGTTCACGGCTTCTTTATATAATCATTGACCGCCTTTATTAGAGTTTCAACCTAAATAATAAGCCTTATCCCCACCGACCAACAAACTATCCGGAATAAACACGGTTGACAACTACCTTGCTCGTTAATTCTTTCTAAAAAATATCTCGCACACGCATTTCGTATTGCCCCTTAACTCTGTCCACGTACTTATTTTAGTTCGCAGTAAGAACTTAAATTCCAACCTAATCGAACAAAGCAGGTCCCATTTAAATTCTCTTTCAGCTCCATATTTCACGAGAACACAATTTGAGTTTGATTCGAATAGTCTCGCTAAACTAAACTAGCAGATCCCATTTAAACTCTTCTTCCCTGTTTTATCTCAATTCTCAAGTATTACCTTCACTGCCATTTTTCAAACTCTACTCCAACAGCCAGGCTCACCATCACCAAAGAAACTCGAGTTCTCAAAAACAACAACAGCCACATCTCCTTGAGCCATCATTAGTTCTTACCTTTGTGGCAACAGCATCCAAGACCACAGCCGTTAACAATTTTATCACCACCATTGCAGAGACTCGTTTTCTTGAGCTCTCCATCAAGATCAGCATCGACTGAAATCCTCCCTATCTCTGTCTCTTTTATTCCACACCAAAGCAGCAACAACAACGCCATTCAACCAACTCACCAATCGACTATCATGATCAATGGAAAGACTGTTGTAACGACTATTTTTCTGATCATCACAACCACCAATTGTAATCAAGAGAAAAAAAAGAAACACAAATGAAATTAACACCAGAGATTTAACGTGGTTCGGCGTTGGTGCCTACGTCCACGGGTAATGAAGATTCTCATTTTATTAGATGATTGATTTACAAAGTTTTGATGTTCTCTCTTTCTATCACTCACAGAATTTTTTTGGGAAACAAGCACCCCTCCCCTTCCTCTCAGTAAACTTTGGGGAAGAAGAAGACTCCTTTTCTCTCCCGAACCGTCCTCCCCTTTCTCTCTAGGGTTTTTTCCTTATAAATGAAATAACCTTTCAGTCTATTTACATTATTGCCCTCGTTAATAAGCTACATGTTTCACCATCAATTCCGCCACGTGTCAAAGTAGGTCCGCCATGTGTTGATGAAGTCCGCCACATGTCGATAGAGCCGCCACGTGTCGATAAAGATTCATCACAGTTCGCCATGTGTCGAAGAAGATACACCACATTTCATCATGTGTCGATGGAGTCCGTCACGTGTCCATATTGATCTTATCTTCAAATAGCCTCAGCCCAATTTTGGTGCGGGCAAAAGATGGTGCGGGCTTGCGGGCAAAATGGTGCGGAATGGTGCGAGCTTGGTGTGACAAACTGCTGCTGGGCTTGCGGGAGAATGGTTGCTGCGGACCTGGGCTCCTGTTGCGGAAGAAGGGTTGCTGCGGACCCGGGCTCCTGTTGCGGGTTTGAGTACACAACAACATTGCGGGCTTGTGCTGTTGACATGGGCTGCGGGAATAATTGTGCCGCCATCAGTTCTTGGTGTTGCGGACAAATCATTTGAACTTTGGGCGCAAACTCAATTGTGCCGCAAATACACTCTCACTTTAGCTACGGACAGGAGTGGAGCTTTGGCTGCGGACAAAGTGAAACTAGCGGGAATAATTGGGTTTTGAAATGGGTGTAGGACAAGAAATGATGATGTACAGGATGTGGTTGCAAAGATGGACTGTAGCTACTAACAAGATTTTAGTTGCGGACAAATGGGTGTAGCTGCGGCCATGAATGGGCTCAGTGTTGCGGGCTTGGCTTTGTGCAGCTGGGCTTGTCTGATATTTCTGTTGCTGCGGGATGAAATGTTGTTGCGAACTTGAGCTTGAGCTTTGGGTTACGGAAGGGAGTAAGCTTTAATCAGCACATTTGGCTTGATCTTTGTTGTTGCGGACAAAGTAGAAGTCAAGTTGTGGCGGGAAATGCTACATTCAAAATAGTCATTTTGAATGTGGTGCGGACATGCTTGAGTCTTGCGTTATTTGTGTTGTGGGAGTGGAATGAGCGAGAATTTTCATGGTTCAAATGCTTACTTCATCAATTGCTATTAAGGTGCGGAAATGAAGCATAAATTGGGTGCAGATCGTGCTGAGTTTTTTCTAACTGCCACTTGCTTCCTTGAAGTGAGTTGGTCTTTCAAATCTTTGAGTATGTTGCAGACTTTATGAGCATATTGTAGGCTTCACGAGCATGTTGTGGACTTCATGTGTTAAGATCTGCCACTTGGAGCAACATGAAATCAAGCCAAGGTGGGAAATGCGAGCTGCGGATCTCGTTTCAGGTCCAAATTTTGGTGCCCTCATTCTTTCAATGAGCTGGTCTTCCTCTTCATCCTTAAGTGCTGTTAAATTGTTGCGACCTAGTGACACGTGTTGGAGTAAATTCTTGGTACTCACAACTTTCCCCATTTTCTTGAGATTTGTTCGAAGAATAATTCTTAAGAAAATGTCTTCGTATCTTGGTCGTACCATAATTTGGTGGTAATTGCATTTCCATTTTATCTTGAAACTTTTTTCCCTGCAAAACAAAATCTTGAACAATAATATTGTTTGTTAGTTCATTGAATGAGTGTGACCAACAGCAAGGAATTTTCGCACCCTGGGTTATATTATGGGAATTTTTGCACCCGAGAGTATCTACTGCCACTGAGTGAGAGGGTGTAACACATGTCTAACTTCTCTCTGGCTAGGAGGAAATTAGGATGCGGTCCCGAAAGTATCTCCAGCCACGGAGTAAGAGGGTGTAACACATGTCTAACTTCTCTCTGTCTAAGAAGAAATTAGGATGCAGTCCCGTATTTTAATAATTTTCTTTGAGAAGTAAATGAGAAGTATCTCAAATAAGAAATGAGAAATATCGAAAGAAGTAAAAAATATCACTTTCTTCCGAAGTAGTTGTTATGTAAGAAATCCGAAGTATAAGAAAATAGAAGTATTCGTCTTCAAGAAGTACTTAATAATAAGAAGTATGAAGTACCAATTTCCGAATAAGAATTCCCGAAGAAGCATTTAGATTCCCACTTCATGAGAACCAAATTTATATGTAGTCCAAGCTTGGTCATTGAGTGCACTTGAGTGCCAAGAAAACGCTTACAACACCATCAACATCATATGGCAAAACAAGGCTGATCATACTTGTGATTAAAAGCTGGACTTTAGGCTTGATCCCGAGTTGACTTTCGCTCTTATCAATAGGCTTTAAACAATATCAATTATGCTCTTAAGAAACAGATAGAAATCAATCACAAAAGATTAACCTGATGTTTGTAGAATTGCAAAATCAGGCTTAACCTTCTCAATTAAAATTCAGTTTTGAGTGTTATTAACCAAAAAATCACACCGGCTTCATTATGCGGTAAAATTCAGAAAATTATAGCTCGTTAGAAACTAGATGAATCCCTTTATCACATAAAAATAATAAAAAATATTAAGTTGTAAATATGAGCTAAAAGTTCCCATGAAAATAGGGACATGAAAACGTTGTCAGAAAATTTCAGTTTTAAGACTCTTCAAAGGAAAATTCATTAAAAATTCATCACTCAATGGAATTCGGAAAATTTGGTATTGTTGGAAAGCTGAGGAAGGCCTCTTTAACATAAAAATTATAAATAAAAATGATAAGGTGGATAACTGAGTTAAAATTTCTATTAAATTCAGGAACCTGAAAACGTTGTCAGAAAATTTCAGTGTTAAGACTCTTCAAAGGATAATTCATTGAAAATTCCTCACTCAATGGAATTCGTAAAATTTGGTATTGCTGGAAAGCTGAGGAAGGACTCTTTAACATAAAAATGGTAGGTAAAAGTATTGGTGTTTATAGCTGTGTCAAAACTGTCTCGACAAACAGGGCAGGAATATGTTTCAGAAAGAAAGAAAAATCAGTTTTCGAGAGGTATATAGCAGTATCGAAAGGTCTCAATAAAACAGAACCAAAATCATGTCCTCAGAAATTTTAGATTTGATCTAGTATTAGTTAAGAACATTATGATATAAATCACTCTTAAGTTTTAAAGCCATTTTTGAAAAATGATAGATATAAATGAAAATGTGACAATAAACACTTATCTGGTATGAGTTCCTTATGTTTCTGAGATGTTTCCGAAGCTTGTTGTTGCACTTTGAGAGTTCAACTCTTGTGGCTCAGAGATTTCATTTTACTCTTCTTTTTGTTCTTTATATTGAAGCTGACAAATGAGCATGTGAAACTCCCATCAGCACTTTCTGTATTCAACAACTTTTTATTTGGGCCTGTGGCACCTCTTTGCTTTCTGTGCCTGAGCTAATTTCCTGTGATGATGTCTTGTAAATGCTGCCTCAATGATACTGAGTACACATCCCCAGACTTGTGAACTCAAGTCACCGATGAAAATGGTATCACCAACATTGGCGATTGAAGAAATCATGATTATTGGAATAGTAGACTGGTAACGCTGGGGACTAAGCTTGTGGAAAAATGAGCATGAAGTGGGTCTTGTGTTGATGGTGTTGCTTTGGCTTAAATTTTATCTTTAAATAAGAAACGATCATTAGATGAAGACTTTTTGCATCCTTACTTGTGTTGCCTAATGCAGACCTCAAGTTGAGAAGCTTGAACAACTTTAGTGCGGGAACTTTATTAGCTTCAGGTGCGAACAAAACTTGATAATCAGGTCATCTTTGAGCTCAAATCAGATTTAATCAGGTTAATTTCATTATACAGTCTAAATGATGGTTTTGGTCTTTGGCCGACTTCAAATTACGGAGATGATGTCATAATTGGTGTTATTGATTCCGGAATCTGGTCGGAACACAAAAGCTTTAATGACTCAGGTTTAAGTCCTGTACCAGCAAGATAGAGAGGTTCTTGTGAGGATAGTCCTGACTTTCCAAGAACATCTTGTAACCGAAAGCTAGCTCATTGGTGCTCGATCTTTTTATAGAGGAATCGAAGCAGAAATTGGATATGCGGTCGATGTGGATGGTACAGAAACAAGTTCTCCGAGATATGGTAGGACATGGCTCACATTGTGTATCAACTGCAGCTGGTTCTTTCGTTAAGAATGCTGGCTTTGGTACATATGCTGTTGGAGAAGCTAAAGGAGTTGTAACTAGAGCTAGAATATCTGCTCACAAGGTTGGTTTTCGTTATAAGCCTCTACCTGTTGATAGTGACAGTTGGAGCATCCACAACTGACAGAGACTTCTCCACGGAAATCATTTTAGGTGATGGTTAAGTAATTCACGGTGCTTCAGCGTATCCTGGAGATGTACCATTAAACAGCCAATAAATTGTATTTTTCCCAAATGACCAAAGATATTCAGGAGGATTAGATCCTACACAGGTTGCTGGAATTGTGATTTCTTTCACTTTGACGTCAAGATCTGGTGCAGATGATGTAGATGATGAGTTTGCTGATCTTTATGTCGTCAAATGGACGTCTCTTATGATACCACCTATAGTGATCATGATGACTGACTTGATATCAATCGCCGCAGCAAAGAAGCGTCTTTTTTCCGCACCATTTGAATCAAATAATTCCCGCTAAGAATGTATATGAATATGTCTGAGCAGACAAGCTTTCGCTTTTGTCCAGCAAGCATCTCTGGTTGCGGTAGTGAGAAAAGCATTGTTGTGTTTTAGAAAACTCAGTCTTGGTTTCTCCCACATCTGTCATTGCTTCAGTTTAGGTCTATATTTAGTTCAAGTCTTCAAAACTTCATTAAATTGTCATCGGGAAGATGAGCTGCACAGGTTTTGAACTGCCCTTATATGCTTCTTAGTTGCACTTTCGGTCATCACACTGTGATTGTAGTCTTCAATTCATGCAGATAAACTTGAGTTAGTAGTCTTCGAAATCATGTATGCTTCACGTTGTATCAGCTCCTCTGCGTTGTATACGCCATAGTAGTAAAGCCACATCTGATGTCTGTCTGTCATCTAGTGTTGCGTCAAGCTATAATATAGTCTTCTAATTAACACATTTTATGTCTTCCAACTTCAATGATCCTTTGGATTTCTCAATATGCGCCCCCCACTACTAAGTTCTTGAACTCATCAGCTGTAGACTTCAGCAAAATGTGGTATAGCTAGCTATTTCAGCAACATCCTTTGTATTTCTCAAGGACTAAGTATATACAACATTTAAGCAAAAACTCTTTGATGGATGACACAATCCTTTTATTAGAGTGGTCCCTTGAATTGAACAGTTGCTCCACTTCTCGCTTTGATTCGTTGAGCAGCTGCTGTGGGAGTCAAAGTCTTTCTCCTGCTTCACCTAGCAGTGGGTTGGTTTGCTCACTTAACTGTTGATAAATGGGGCTACTGTTGTGCTAGCTCTATTCATAATGGGTATAACCATAACTCAGAAACAAAAAACCTTCTCCCATGCTGGATATGTTGCAACTTCGACTGTTGTGTGCATCTTATTCCTCTAGCTATATCAATTAAAGAAGAACTAGTACTCTGGAATTAAGGGAGCAAGACCAATGGCACACCTTCTAACAATCTTTTGAGTGAAATTTGCTGCAATATCTGATAACCAACATGACCCAACCGTGCATGTCAGAGTGAAATACTTGCATTTTGGCTTGTCTTTTCAACATATGCTCCCAGAATCAGTTATTTGCGGAACAGAAGCAAGATTCTTCTTTAAATCCGGAACGCGATAATCATCTTTCAAGGAAACACCATCGGAAGTAGAATCTTCCTTAACAGTCAGGTGACCTTCTTTTACTACGGGATGTAATATGTTATCAGCAGTAATAATCACTCTTTTCCCTTGGTGCGGACGTACTTCGGAGAGTAGAGATGCATTCTCTGTAGCATGATAAGAATAACCGAAATTGACAATCCAGTCTCTGTTACAATCAATGGATGCGTTAGAACCCTTTCCTACATTTGTAGTTTGTTCACCAACTTCAATAGAAAGTCATTGTTTCCATATAGGTTCATCAACTATAGTAGCATCTTGATATGCAAGCTTTACACAACAGTTTGGCTGAATGTAACCAGGTTTGCCACATCTTTGGCAAATAATCTTCATACAACAACGCTCTCTAATATATCCATTCATACAGCATCTACAACAATATATGGTTTCATCTGTTGGCTTTGAGGTAGACTTGTTTCTAATAGATATCTGACTTTCTTACACTCAGATTACACTCTACTTAAAACTCTGCCAAAGGGTTCAGGCTCATGGTTCAGCCAGCTACACCTAGTGGTCATGGTTCACAAATGTGTACGTTAGCATTCAAGCTGTGTACGTTAGTTTTAGGAGTTCAGTTTTCTTCTCTGTATAAGAACATGTAATCCCTAACATGTTGAATGTGTGAATCATTTTTAATAATTGATCTGGTAAAAAACCTAAAAAAAATATTTTAATTAAAACTCCTCGTGGGAACGAACCGTATTTGCTTTAGTCTACATCTTTCGACACTGTGCGCTTGCGGTAAAACAAAGTCGATTCTCCGACGCATCAGCTAACTTAATGTATTAAGCCCACATAATTAATTTGCTTATACAATGCGTTGTTAAAGGATACATTTAACTTACTTTTAGTGTACTTAATTTAGTGTAAGTATCAGGCGGTATCCTAGGATTACGCTTGGACCTGGCGGTATCCTAGGATTACGCTCCAACTGAGCGGTATTTTAGCGTTACGCCTGATAGTGGGCGTGATCCTAGAGCCTCGTTTCATCAGGCGTACTCCTAGAATAACGCTTGATCAAGCGTACTCCTAGCTTACAGCCCGTGTTTTTAAGCGTTATCCCAGAGTAACACTTCGTGACAGGCGATTCCCTACGATACCGCTTGAGACTAGGCGTTACACTACGATCCCGTCCGAGTAAACTACGTTTAGTCCAGATATAAACTCAAATCTAGTCTGCTACAGTCGAAAATCCGGAGTAAAATCCATATTCGTTCGCGCCACTGCGCTACACTTTTACGGACCAAAGATTAAATTTGGTCTTTACTCCACCTTTTAGTCGTCCCATTATAAACGCTCAAAGGCCTTAGTGAGAATAACCATTGACCATTTGATAGGTCAACGTAATGAAAGAACAAGCTTACTTGACTTTTGTTTTTGAAAGGTTCTATGTTGGTTGCGGAACCAAGCGTTATAGGATGCTAGTTTCAGAACTAGTTGAGAAGAAAAGTTTTGGACGCTTTTACTTTTCAATTCTGGAACTAGCTGCTTTAGGTTTCGGAACTTATAGCTTTCTAAAACGTGAGACAATGTTATTTTTAGTCATGTTTTAAAGTTTCCTTCTTTAGGTAAGGCAGCTAGCTAAGAACACGATTTGGCAAGCTATTTTTGGCTAGTTCCGAAACCATGTGCCTATATTCCCACACATGTTATAGGTCCGAATTTGGCTAATTGTAAATCATATGAGTTTTTTTTATCTTTCCTAAACTAAGTCCTAATTAAATTTATTTTAATAAGAAACGAATATAACTTAGGTAAGTGATGTTAATGCTTCTTATTATATTATTTCATAACTAAGATATTTTTGTTCATATTAGGAAAAGTTAAAAGAACATTTAACATAAATGACTGGTATCGTATTCATCAAAATTAATTCACTTTCTCACTATTAAAATATAAATTAAGCATAATGTTCCCACAACAATATTTTAGTTTGTTATTCGATTTTAATATCTTATGTAAAAGGTGAGATTTCTCTCAATTACTAAAAATAAACTAAACTAATTTGAAAGATAAGAATAAATAAAAAGTAATCAATGAGTTAAGAATATTGGTTAAGGTTTTATTTTCATTCGCAAACATGCTCTTGTACTAATAATTATAATTAAATTTTGATCTCTTATTATTGAAATCCCTATAATATCTTGATCGCAAGAATATTCCGTTAATTTCCTAAAATCATCACACTCACATAATGACGCAAGTATAAATTCTACTTAGAGGATAACCTAAAGTCTAAAATCACAATTAGGTTCACCAAAAGCTTTAAGATTTGTAAAATAGGTTAATAAATGCAATTGACATACCTGAGTAGATAATTTAACAAACATCACAATTTACATATGATGTAGTTTTTAATAGTGGTAAAAGATTTGATACTCAGACTTGTAAAGATTTGATTTTTAAACTTAATTTTCAAAACTAGAAATAAAGAAGATTAAAGTCAAATTGATTTCAAATTATGGGAAGGACTGATACTAAGGATTCCACCATTAGACAATTTTTTAAGTGATAAAAATCTTGCAACCCATATATTCAAAATATTGCCAAAGATAGATTTTCAAAATAATAGTTATAAATCAAAAGTATGAGACATCAAAAGCTCTAAATTCAGCATGACCTATCAAAAGAAAACACAACTACTTGATAAAAATATTTTTTTCCAAGTTTAATTCAAAGCAAATAATTGTAAAATAATTGTAAAAAATAAATAAAATAAGAATTACCACTTTATTATTGGAAAAATGGCTTCCTTCATCGCCCCAGTGATGGTGATTAGAAAATCATGTTGGAAACACTCTAAAAATAATTGTTCATTGCTCAAAAAGTGTTTACAATGAAGAAATAAAAATAACACAGAAGATTACGGATATAAACGTTACCGACTGTGTTCTCTACGTGGCTGAAGAGAAAATAAGACGACAACAATAAAGAACGAACTTTGTATGCTTCAGAATTATGAAAGAAAACGCAACGGGTTCAGCGACAGTTTTCTGGAGCCTTATGTTCTTCGTCTTCTTCTTCGCCAGCAGCATTTTTGTTTTTCTTCTGAATTTTTCTCTTTGATCCTGCCTGTTTTTTCTTCGATATCTTTGTTATTTATATGTTTGGGGAACCCTAATCCATTATCCTTGATCGATAGGAACACAAAAAATAATCCCATACCAACTCAAATTCTCATAAATCCAAAACAGAATACAACTCCCTTTTCCGGCATGAACTTGATTTTTCCAGCAATTTTCACGGCATGAAACTCTCTGTTTGACGTGTGTTGATCATATCTTGATTGTTTCTTCACTTGGGTAACTCAGAGTTACCCTAAATCCCTTAAAACTTAATTCTCATCTAACTCTGGTAGTTTTCTTCATGTAACACATGTTCCCGCCATTTTCGGGTTTAAAACCATGAAGAAGGGTGCCCCTAATTCAACTGGTGGGTGTCTTTATCAATTTTTCTGAGTGCCTATAACAACTTTTTGAGCCGATTTTTTCATAAATATTTATTTCTTAAAAATACCTACAAAGACATAAAAACTCATAATAAGTACAAATCAAACACTAGTAGAATAGAGGTTTGAGCACAACTTAGACACGAAAATGTGTTTATCAACATACGAGTACAAGAAAGTATCACTACAATCTTACATTATGCTACTTGTAATCAAGCTTGTTAACGTTTGCGTATTAACAACCCTAATTTAGCTCTAGATATGAATATGGGTTCAAATAATCCTAACTCACTTTCGCAGGAATCGCAACTACATTTAACATATGTAATAAGCCTTTAAACCCCTAGGTGTCCCTAGTGGACGAGTTTTGTCTCGTGAGGGTTTACAAGAGGTATACCCATAAAACCTTTACTTCAAATTCTAGCTACTCGTGAACGATTGAGGATAAACACCAAACAAGCTATTTAGTTGGCATACTAAATTCTTCGGTTATGGGAATCATTACCCTATATGAGTCCAATTGTTGTATACGAGTATTTACTCAGCGTACTAAATTCATATATAAGCAAACAAAGCTCTACTTAGATAGTTGTTCAACCACGATACTCAGAATATATCAAAGTTCAATCACATGAAAAAATTTAGAAGATGGATGTGGACAAAATGAAGTTTGCGCGTGTTGACTAAGGTGAACGGTGTTTCCCATATCTGTCTGAAGGTCAGTGCCAGGATGAATCCTAATAGATTGAGATATGCTCTTACTGGTCTTAATCATTATACTAATATCAATTCAACTGGTATATACAAGGGTCCCAACTATCGATTTGTTGAAAATAAAACAATTATAAATGTATTGACAACATGATTGGATCAAATTGAATCCAAGCGTATGGTCCTTATCAACATCTTACATGATAGTTCCCATGGATCCTGCGTTCCAAGCTTGCTTAGGCGACATAGACAGAGAAAACACACATATTGTTATCAAAGTGTCAATACTCGTTGTTTTTTTTTTAGCCCGAATAACAGTCTAATAATCTCAAACACTCTACTCCATCCTAGCGGCGATAACAATCCGATATTGGTGCCCCACCAAATCACTTAGAGAAACACAAAATTGTAAAAATAAAAACAGAAGGTGATATGGTTGAGATAGACTTCGAGATAGGGTGACGACTATCATATTATTTCTAACACCTGAACTTTGTCCTTTTATGAATAGACCATTTAGCCGGGTACACCAATTCCTATAGAAAAATAGCTAAGTTTCCATCTACCTAGAATGGTTAGTGTCATCTTGAATTTTTCACAAGTTTCTAGACTTCGGAGTTTCATATTTCACTAAAAAGTTTCTCCCTTACCCCCAAACTTAAACCTAACATTGTCCTCAATGTTCTAAAGATGAATGATTAAAAGCATTAACAAGGGGAAATTGTTACCAATCGAAGGGAATGAGTTAAGGAAAGATGTTACCGTGTCGCATGAGCATGGGTTGCCTCCCAAGAAGTGCTAAGTTTAAAGTCTTCAGCCAAACTAAGAAAGAATTAGCCACCTCATGAAATCATATAACAATAGTCGGAACAACTGTGGGTCATATGAATCAAATAGTGTTATCACAAATAAAAGGAAACTGCAACAGGCCAAGAAAATGAACAAACCGAGCACACCCTTATCTAGTTTTCTATTTAAGACAACTACTTCTAGCTGTGGTTCAGGTTCAGGCTCTATAAAAGGGTCTAGATAAAATCTTTTCATGGGTTGGATTTCCTCGTAGGCAGGATCAAAAGAATCAGTTTGTAGAGTCTGGAATAACTCAACTAAGAACTTAGAAGCACATATAATAACCTGAATAATTATGGATCCTCAAAGTCAATCATATTTGACTCACACAATTGACTACTATGAAGGTGATCATTCTTAAAAAAAATATGTCGATTCTAATTTCCTAAAGTAATTAGGCTCAGTCTCAAAACTTAATAACTGACACATTTGAAATTCATACGTTCCCACATATGGAAGAAAATATTTTGGTGGGAAAACAAAGTCAATCTTGGTATTATCCCCTAGGTAAACCACATCGACCAGAGGATGGGTTTCTAACAACTGAACTTCTTTCTAGACATCAACATGCTCAGGGAATATAGTTTGAAGATGATCTTGTAAAATGGTAGAGGTGCAAATGTCAAGTCCCAAGTTAGGGAATTTAAGTAAGGATACTTGACAATCACAAGAATCATCGGTACCCCCAAACTTAGGGTGGACATAACTCTCAGATGGACTAAAAACTATTGGTTGGATTCTAGAGTCCTTAAGGTCATAACTACACTCAGCTTCCTCTATAGAAGGAAATAAGGTAGAATTATAAACAGGTATAAGTTCAAACTTAGCTTTCCATATATTATAAGTGTCCACAAAAGGTGCAGAATCTAACAAAGTATTCACCTCATTAATAACACTATCATCGTCAACATCAAATCTAAAGTGGGCTACGCATTTCTCTAATGGATCTTCTAACAAAGTGTTTGGTAATGACTCCTGAACTAATGTTACTATCATGTTTACCTCTTCAATGCACGTGTCATCTAGTTCAGGTGGTTGGTTACTAATATTGAAAATATTCAGCTCAATAGTCATATTACCAAAAGATAAGTTCATAATACCATTTCGACAATTAATGATCGCACTAGATATAGCTAAAAACGGGCAACCTAATATCACAGGTATTTGATTCTCTGGGTCAGAGACAAGTTGGGTATCAAGGACAACAAAATCTATTGGATAAATAAACTTATCGACCTCAATAAGAACATCCTCTATGACACCACGAGTAATTTTGACAGACCTATCAGCTAACTGCAGTGTTATATGAGTAGGTTTCAAATCACCAAGTCCTAGATGGAGGTACACATGGTACGGTAGTAAGTTCACATTGGCTCCTAAGTCAAGTAATGCTTTCTCAACACGGTAGTTACCTATTGTGCAAGGAATGGTTGGGGAACCTGGGTCTTTGTACTTAGGAGTTGTATTGTTCTGGATAATTGAACTCACATGACTAGCTAAAAAAGTTTTCTTTTGTACACTAAGTTTTCGCTTCCGCGTACACATATCCTTAAGGAACTTGGCATAAGTAGGAATCTGCCTAATTACATCTAATAATGGAAGGTTGATTGTGACTTGCTTAAAAACCTCCAATATGTCATTAAAGTTGGATTCCTTCTTTGTTGGTGCTAACAGTTTTTGGAACGGGGCTCTGGGCACAAAATCTGGCTTACGAGGAGCTACATCGGGCTCTTTAGAGACTTCATCATTCTCTTCAGCTACTGACTCAGAAGGGTGAACTACAGTATGTGTCACTATCAGGCATGGTTACCTTGTTGTCTACCACTTTACCATTCCTAAGGGTTCTAATTGCATTCACATGATTTGATGATTTCTCACCAGAAGATACTTCATGAACTCCTCTAGGATTGGGTTGGGTCTGACTATGAAATCTACATTTTTCTCTTTCTCTCAAAGACTCAGCGATTTGGCCAACCTTGGTTTCTAAATTAGAAATAGCCTGACTGTTATCCTGAACGATCTTTTGATTTTCTCGTAAAATTTGGTTGACAAACTGCTGAAAATCTATAAAGTTCTGAGTTAATGAGGTGACAGACTCTGCTAAACTCATGATCGTCTTATCTATCGGATTATAAAATTATGTCGATCCATAAGGATTCTTAGTATAACAAAAACCTGGGGGAACCTTAGAATTACTAGACTGACCCTGACTCTGGCCCTTAGATTAAGAAAGGTTAGGATGGTTTCTCCAACCAGGGTTATAGGTTTCTGAATAAGGGTCAAACTTCTGATGATTATCAAATCTAGTGTTATTATAAAAAGCATGGGCTTGATCTTCTACAGTTTTTCCTTCCCAAAATGATTTGGGCTCAATTCCACAACTAGATTGACTCAGTTCTAAAGCTTCTAACCTTTTTGATATAGCTGTTATTTTGGCATCTGATTCAGAAAATCCTTCTACCCTATTGACATTTCATCTACTTAGAAGAATTGGGGTTCCCTACTGTTTTCCCACTGCTGGGTTTTTCTGGCGATTTCATTAAAAAATATCATCGCAATGTCGACAGTTTTATTTTCAAATCCACATGTGTATAAAGACTCAACCATGGTTGTTGTCGAATAATCTAAACCCTCATAGAGGATCTGAACTAGCCTCAATTTTTCTGATCCATGATGAGGACATTGTGATAATAAGTCATTGAACCTTTCTAAATACCTATATAAAGATTCTCCCTCATATTGAGCAAATGTGCAATCTGCTGCCTAATAGATGATGTTTTGTGCCTAGGGAAAAACTTCTGTAAAAAGGAAGATGTAAGTTGTTCATAGGTTTCAATTGACTCGGAAGTCAAACTACATAGCCAAGATTTGGCTTTGTCTCTTAGTGAAAAAGGAAAAAAATCTAAGTTTCAATGCTTCATCATCTAGGTCCTTAATCCTGATGGTACTACATATTTCCTCAAAATCCTTAACATGGAAATAGGGGTTTTCATTTTCTTTCCATAAGAAGATTGGGAGCATCTGTATGGTCCCAGGTTTCAACTCATAGTTTGCTTCAATTTCAGCTAACTTGATACATGATGGACGAGAAGTCCTAGTCGGGTTCAACAAAGCTTTTAAAGTTGCCATTGTTGGCGCTATCAAAGGACTAGAAGTAACTTCTTCACACAGTGTCAAGTTCTCAAAATTGAAATTTCTAAAAACAGGGCCCTCAAAAGAAGAGTCTTCGAGGTCCTCGTTTCCAGGGACAGAACTACTAGGTTTTTCACTAATCAAACAACCTAGAGTGTCTCTTTTCCAAGCTCGCCCAGTGATGATTTCAAGCGGTCTTGGCATACACTAAAAAAATAAATCCTAATTGGAAGGGAATTCTAAACAATCACAAACAAGGCTGACTCAACCAAATCAAACCTATCGAATCTAGCAAACAAAAAACATGATGGCTCCACTTAGATTGTTTCTAGACCAGCTTCTATTCCTTCGAAAGGAAACTATTTACAGTTTTAGCAAAGCTCTTAGAACGATCCGAATTAGATTAATTCGAACAGAAGCATGATAAGATCTAAGGAGCTTTAATAACCCTGTCCTTTTGGCAACTTTTCCTTGGGTTACAAGGAAGCTCTAATCAACTTAAAATAATCTTCCTGAACTTTGAGTTAAGCTAACAGAGTAACCAGTACAGTCCTTTTGAACGATTTTCCAATAAGCTCGATACCCTATAGGTCTCTTTCTAGTCAAATTTTAAGATTACGTTCGCGTTTAGTATCGTGTTCTTAAAGCGGGCAAGAAAGAAACGATGATGAAATCCGAGTCCTTATCTTGTATGGCCAGTTCTTGCCCTTAACTAGAAAAATAATTTTGTATTCAGTTCCTCAACATATATGCATACGGAGGAATACAGTAAACCCACTTGCATGGGATTCATGGATTGATCGAGTCTTACCTCCCGTACCAGACGGGGGATGAATCAGTTGTATTCGACTCGGGCCACCGACTCCTGTGTCAGTGTACGAACCCGAGAGGCCGAGACAATATAGTAATTGTCGTCCTTCCCTGTTGCTGTTTATATTTAAATTACCCTTCCGTAGGGTTTAAAAATAATAATATTGTCCAAATTCCAAAAATAAAGTCCAAAAAATGTCCAAAAATAAAAGAAAAAATTACATAAATAATAAAAAGTTCCTAATACAATTTTCTAAAAAGAGAAACAAATAAAAATAAAATCTAAAAAAATAAAATTCTTTGTTTTCTTTTCTGTTCTTTTAGTTTTAGTTTTAACTCCAAGTCTTTAATCACTAAAGTCTTTGGATCAATTTCCTTTCAATCCAAAATCCAAAACCTGTAGCAAAAAGAGAAATACCCAAAGAAACGTAAAATAGAACAAAGTAAAAAAAATACTAAAAATAAAAACCTAAAATTAAATCTAAAACTCTAAACCTAAAGAGAGGTCCGCGTCGGCGGCGCCAAAAATTGATGTAGTTTTTAAATAATGGTAAAAGATTCGATACTCAGACTTGTAAAGATTTGATTTTTAAACCTAATTTTTAGAACTAGAAATAAAGAATATTAAAGTAAAATTGATTTCAAATTATGAGAAGGACTGAGACTAAGGATTCCACCATTAGCCAGTTTTTCAAGTGATAAAAATCTTGCAACTCATATATTCAATTTATTCAAAATATTACAAAAATTAGATTTTCAAAATAATAGTTGTAAATCGAAAGTATGAAACATCAAAAGCTCTAAATTCAGCATGACCCATCAAAAAAAAACACAACTACTTGATAAAAATATTTTTTCCCAAGTTTTATTCAAAACAAATAATAGTAAAAGAATTGCAAAAAATAAATAAAATAAGAATTACCACTTTATTATTGGAAAAATGGCTTCCTCCGTTGCCCCAGTGATGGTGATTAGCTCATCATGTTGGAAATACTCTCACAATAATTGTTCATAGCTCAATAAGTGTTTACAATGAAGAAATAAAAATAACACAGAAGATTTGATACGGATATAAACGTTACAGACTGTGTTCTCTGTGTGGCTGAAGAGAAAATAAGACGGTAACAATAAAGAACGGACTCTGTACGCTTCAGAATTATGAAAGAAAACGCAACGGGTTCAGCGACAGTTTTCTGGAGCCTTATGTTCTTCGTCTTCTTCTTCACAAGCAAAATTTTTGTTTTTCTTCTGAATTTTTCTCTTTGATCATGCCTGCTTTTTCTTTGATATCTTTGTTATATATATGTTTGGGGAACCCTAATCCATCATCCTTAATCGATAGGAACACAAAGAACAATTCCAAACCAACTCAAATTCTCATAAATCCGAAACAAAATACAACTCCCTTTTCCGGCATGAACTTGATTTTTCTAACAATTTTCACGGCATGATACTCTCTATTTGACGTGTGTTGATCATATCTTGATTGTTTCTTCACTTGGGTAACTCAAAGTTACCCCAAAATCCCTTAAAACTCGATTCCCATCTAACTCAGGTAGTTTTCTTCACTAACACATGTTCCCGCTATTTTCGGGTTTTAAACCATGAAGAAGGGTGTACCTAATCCAACTGGTGGGTGTCTTTATCAATTTTTCTGAGTGCCTATAACAACTTTTTGAGCCGATTTTTCCACAAATATTTATTTCTCAAAAATACCTACAAAGACATAAAAAATCATAATAAGTACAAATCAAGCACTAGTAGAATAGAGGATTGAGCACAATTTAGACACGAAAATATGTCTATCAACATACGAGTACAAGAAAGTATCACTATAATCCGTAATCACACTATGCTACTTGTAATCAAGATTGTCAATGTTTGCGTATTAACAACCCTAATTTAGCTCTAGATATGAATATGGGTTCAATAAATTGGCCACTTAACTAAACAAACATTCAAACATACATGGCGATGTTTTTGGTAAATTATAAACGATAATTATGAGACAAAACTAATTTCTTAATAAAAAATCATGTATTGAAAGATTCAATTAATACCTAACCGATAAAAAGAAATTAGCTACTCATAATGGAGTTTACGCAATTGAATTTCAAGAAGAAAATAAATTGCAAACCCTAGAAGTCGAGAAGTCTTGCACACGTGAACCTACAAAAATGAGCAGAAGAGTTGAGAAGAGATATTAGATGTTGGATGTTAGACCTCTCCCTCTCTTGTTGAAGTTTCTAATACATAGATTCTGTTTTACCACCAATCCCATTTGGAATATAACTAACTTTCCTTGTACAATTCAAACTTAACAAGTTTCCCAATTGAGATCAAATTCTAAGTTAACCCTAATTTATGACGAACATTTGATCAAAAATGCGACTCAAAGCTCATATACCCCGAGGCCAACTTTCACATCCGAAAAATTATACCTTTAAGATTCATTGAAATTTTACCATCCACACTTTAATTTCTGAATTTGGGATCTGAAACTAGTCGCACGGGCTCACTATTCTCGTTGCGTTTTCATACTATTTCTACAGAATTCAAAACTGATTCGGGCATATTCTCGAACATGTTGTGTGCATTATTTGGTATAAGAATACATGATTTTGATATGTTTCTCCAGTCGTTGATTCATCTCCTTCCCCGCAAAGTCGAGTTCAAACACCACCATTCATTCATAATTAACATTCATAGAACAACCAAATCTAGGTCATTCATTCTTATTATGTTTTCTCGGACAAGAACTCGTGTCTTCTCGTAAACAAATTCTGCTCAACCCGCGACATACACCATCAGTCCTCAACTGACTTTATCGGTATCAATCTTTGCTCTAAAATCTCATTTTCTCCTTCTCAGTTATCAGCAAACCCTTGATTCTATCGAACACAACCATCGACTCTATACAATTTATTACTCCCAGTGGCAGGAGCAGTTTGTCCTCCATATAATCCCGGACACAAATTATTATTATTTTTTGATTGGTAAAGAATTTTTTGCTAGCGAGTTTCGAACTCAGGTCACTGATATCATCATCCAATGACCTTACCATTATACTACAGTGACACCTACCCAGACACAAATTATTCTTCGATATATTTATGATATTAGCTTGAATTACTTTTACTGGCTTTAAAGACCTTGTCCAAACTCTACAGATCCTCTACTTCGACATCATCCATCTAACTTCTTAAATTCATCTTCTAACAACAGTAACCATTTTTCATTTTGTAATTCCTCATTTCCGGTATCAAGTGCAGTAACAACAACTCATCATTTTGTTTCTTGTTCCTTTTTCTTGCTGGGAAAACCACCAACACTTCCTCACTTCAACTCAAGAATGCATAATTTTCCATATGTTCTTCACACCATAAATATAACGATTCTTCTATGACTTAACTTTGATCACTTTACACAACTCTCGGTCCATGGTTAGACGGCGACAAAAGTCTTGGTGCAATGACATAGAAGCTTGGGAGTAGAACTGAGCGGGACTAAATAGCAAAGTCGACCTAGTTCTTCAAGTTATATAAGATGGTGCCCTTGAGTAATAAGTTTTTCGACTTTAGAAATTCTAGTTTAAACTTTAATGGCTTCCTCGAGCAGTAATTCTTGGGTGATGCAATAATTCTTATTAGAGATAAAACGACTTCCCTGAGTAATTCATTAAGTTGAGTTGCATGCCTTAAGTAATTCTTTATTTTTGACACTTTTATAAATTTTTATCCTTGCTAGATTTGAGTCCATCAATACCGAACGCCTCCGAGCAATACCTTAAGCACCTATTTCTCTTATTTCACTTCATGTGATTCCAAAGTACCTACAAAACACAAATCAAGCATAATTAGGGGTGCACAAAGGTCGGTTCGGCTCGGTTCTTGGTAGAACCGTGTACATGTACCTCCATATGCTTGGTTCTCTACCCATGTACCTGTACCCTGTACCATATACTCTCGGTTCGGTTCTTATACATGTACCCATCTTCTCAGCTCGGTTCCGGTCCTGTACTTCCTTCTTTTTTTCTTTTTTTTCCGTAAAAACGTGGCCCAAAAATTAAGATGAAGACAAGATGTTCGATTGTTGGGAGAAAACACGTCCCAAAAATTTCACATCATCATGTTGTGTGCAAGTTTCTTTATGCAATGCTATAAATGATACACAACCATCTTCAATAGGAAATCATAATGATCAAGTGACAGTTGAGAAGAAACATGATTTTCTCATGATCCTCCTATAAAATTATTGATAAACTAAAAGCCCACAAAAGCGATGCAGCATTGTTCTATTCTACCATGAGGGATCCTGAACAATACAGTTGTCAGGAGAGACTCATGGAAACCCAATGAAACTAGAGAAAGAAAGCCCAAAACACAAATCGAAAACATTTTATGGTTTGATGGCAATAATTAATAACGATACAAATGCATATTGCTAAAAAAACATCATTCATAACGAACGTTGACATTACAAAAGAAACTCTGAAGATGGTTTGAAACATAAACTCTACTTTGAACTACCCTCAATATTTAACTGTGTATATTAACACTTTCTTATATGTTCATCCATATTACAGAAATGAAGTACCCTGCTTTAAAGGGAAAAAAGAAACCTAACTTAGAAACAGACGGAGGCACATTCGGTCCGGTACAGGTCGGTTCCTAGGTAGAACCTGTACTTTGTACCCGGGTGTACTCGGTTCTCTTTTTTTGTACTTGTACCATGTACCCTGTACCTTCGGTTCGGTCCGTTTTAGGTACGGTTCCGTCGGTTTCGGTTCGGTCCTTCAATTCCGGTCGGTTCCTGTGCAGCCCTAAGCATAATATACAAAAATACAAGAAAAATAGTCAATGAAAACACAGAAAATAATGCTCGAATTAGGTTTATTATCACCTATCAACAAGAAACTATATTAGGTAACTGCTTAATCAAATAATTTTCCATAAACCCTAACTTAGGAAAGTCCATGTTTAAAATGTTACTATCTTATTGGCACACACATTAATGAGCATCGGATGCGAGTGTTATTATATAGCACAATTTTTAATGATGGTACCCATAACGTTACATTAATTACTAATAGTATCTATATTTAGCGAAAGATAATTAATTGTAAGTATCTATGTATAGCAGTAAAATCTACTAAATGGCTTAAACAATAATTTTGATATATTAGATTTAAATACAAGCTAAGCCAACCTTGGCCATTCAATATAAATAGAGGACACATGTAGCTCCGTTTTTTTATCCCTTACACATCCTTGTGTAGTACTAGTTGTGCTGACAGTCGTCCCCCAAACTTTCAGTTCGTATAAACTATGGGTAAGCCTTTGAAGATTTCTTTGGTATCGAGAAGCGCAAGTTAAAATTATCATAGTCTGAATACTATTAATTGTTTCGAAACCTATACCTAGGTTATCAAAACCGAATTTATCAAAACCTAGGTTTGTTAGAAAACTCGTCTCTAGATATTTATAATTGTTCTTATTTATTATAAGATCTTCTTTTCTAATATAAGACAGCTCAAAAACAATTCCAAAACTTTTGACCAGGGATTTATTACAAATCTAGTTTATATGAAGATAGAACATTTGGGAACTCTGCAAGATTTAGAGTATAAACCCTAGAATGGTTTTGCTTAAAGATACATAACGTTTCATAAGCCATTTTAAGTTTACGAAAGATTTCGAAAACCGAGATTGATATCTAAAGGAGATCAAAACTAGTCATCATGTTGAAGGAAGGGCATCAATTGTCTTCTCAAAGGACTAAGGAGCAACTCCTAATCAATTAAGCCATTTGTTAGGGGTATTCACATGTGTAAGCTTAAAATGATTGTAAGTGCATGAAATACTACTAAAACGAGGTAATTTGGGGGGTTTATTCCATCTTGATTATATCTAAGTACTAATTTGCAAAATAAGACGATAGGTGTAACGACATAATTCAGTGAGTATTCAATCTGGATAAGATCCTGGGATTTTTTTTTACAAGCGTTAAAAAAATCTTTGGAGTCATCACTTTACTTTTATTTTCACATTAATTGTTTAATATTTATAATTAAATTAAAAGTGAATATACGTTATCCTTTTTGTTTATTCTAAGATCATACGTTCTGTTATAAGATCATTCAAGGAGTATGTGACATAGGTTGAACCGAAAAAGTTGGTGGGTTCCTCGTACCTTATCTTTTCAACTTGACACTAAAAATGGTTCGTGCAAATTGTAATTTTGAAAACCTATGTAGCTAGATCCATTATATGATGAATTTTGTCTAGATCTAAACCTCAATAAATTCGAACCAAGTATCGGTTTTATAGAAATAATTTTTTTTTGTAGGTTCCTACTTGATTTTCGCCAAATAAACTGAACCACTTGCAACTCTTCTTCGCTGCTATGAAAATAATTGATGAAATTCATAGTTTTCAAACTGAAACCCATTTTTAAAAGATATAAAAAGGCCAGTCGATTCATACTAGGGCCATGTGTTTAGATTTTTTTCCATTCTCCTTAGTGGCCGACCTTCTTCATCTTCGAAAACGGGGTTTTTGAATAACTTCTTTTGCAACAACATAAGCAACAACTCTAGAAATCAATCATACTGATGTTTTGCTTGTTTCATTACCGATATGGCTTAATATAAATTGAAGAACCTGGTTTGAACGAATTTTGATCGAAAATATTTTACAAATCGAATACTTAATAGTGAAAACAAAGAAGAAGTAAAAAAAAGGGACCTTTTATAATTCAGATGACTGTAAACATTTTAGATTGAAGTTTATTTTGATAGTGGAAAAATATAAATGTAATATTAAAGGCTAAACAATATTGAGAACAATCACTATATCACACCTCATAGCCATGTATAATATATTTGGTATGAGAATATAAGTGGGTTGTGTGGACCATTTGCCTTCCCATTTAGCTACACATTTAACTGAGTCCAAATTTGTGCGCCCTTACAAAACCGGGGTGCACATTTCAGCCATCCTGATTGGATAAAATTATTGAGCAGAAACCGATGAAAGCTTAAATTAAGGAATTATTTTAAAAGAATAATAACAACTTAATTATTTATATAAATATAAACAAAACAATTTATATTTTCAATACAAGTTAATGTGTAACAAAGCTAGAAGAATCAAGCGAGTTTAATGGAAGAAGTCAGAGATGAAAATTGAACCCGGAACTAAAACCTCACATTTGCATCATATTCTCATGAGGTTAACATTTGGGCAATCAATGTTTCCTTCACATACTGATTCATGAATCACAATTTTTGATTTGATCAAAAAATTTATGAAATTCTAGAAAGTTGTCTACAATTCGTTGTCTGGTGTTTGGTTAGATGATAGATTGATAACCATGTAGGATTATTGGATTGGGCATCCAAACCATCAGTAGTTGGAAAATATCATTGATTGTCTTCAATTGATTTAGAATAATCATCTTATTTTCTTGAATATTAAAATAATATATTAGTCTGATTAAGAAAATATATTAATTTTATCCGATCTAAACTTCTCAGATTGTCTTGTATCTTTTTTATTAGGTTTGAAACTTGAAAGATTTTTTTTCTCAAACTTTAATCAATCCCAGCTTGAGAAAATACAAATACGAAGGAAATAGACAAGGAGTTTGATTTTAATCAAAAATATGGAGCGGAAAAAAAAAGAGTCACAAACTTATTTTAGTTTTGGGAAGGATGAAGGAAAACTGAAGAGTCGTGCAAGTATTATGTCTTCTGATTTTCAAAAAGGAATATAAGAAAGAAAATAAATTTAAAAAGATAAGTGGTTTTTAAAATTTTATAGACAAACAAGGGAAGCCGGAATGTGCACCCCGGTTTTATTGAGGTGCACAAATTTGGACACCATTTAACTACCGTGAAATCTATAATAAGCTTATCCGCCTAACCTTTTGTAATTGGTTATTTATAAGTTTATGTATATATGGCTTACATAGTTACTTGTTATTTGCGTGTAAAGTGTAATGTATATATAACGTATCGGGCATAATGGAGATTATTTTTAATGTTGATCCCTATTCACTAAGACAGGGTTTCTACCCCACACCTGATCCTAGAGGGTCTTATTTAACAATTGCAAGATGCAAATTACCATATAAAAATTCAAAGTTGATAATTACAGAGAGTAGGCAATAAACATAGATTATAGAGAAAAAAGAGCCGCACCTGCTTTGTTGTTGTAAAGAAGGAAAAGAGAGCCGAAATAGAAGAAAAATATGGGGGCATAAAATCACTTCGCCACGTGTTCGCATCCTAAGGCACGATAACAAGAGAGACAGATACAAGGCAAGCACTTAAGGAAATCTCCCTTAGCATAAGGATCTCCGTTTACCTCCCAGAACTATGACGCGTGGAAAGCACTAACTCAAGATCAACGGCCAAGTTTGAACGGGGCAGTTAGATATTAAATGCATGGGAAGGGCAGTTATATCACCAGACGGTTAGCTGTCGGGACAGATGGAAGATTATTATAGGGTAGAGCATAGAGCCATAGTGAAAGATACATGAAGATCATTTGGCAAACGTGTTGGCGAGTTAAAACCAGCGAAATTGGATTCTTCTCCAACATAGTGTTAGCGAAGAAGATGCCTTCGAAGCCAGTATCTGCGAAGATGAACTCTTCTCCAAGAAAACTCTAAGCAAAGATAGTTCATGCGAGGTGACATGCGAAGTAAAATGAGTTGTCATCCACTCTCATAGTTTGTCTATAAATATGAGCGAAAACAATATAAAGAGGGTCAAAAATCTTGAGTATGGCATAGCAAGAGAAAGCTTGTGAGGATTATTCTTGTATTGTGAGCTTGTAATCTTCATAATAATCATAGTTAAATCACTACCGTGGATGTAGGTTTTAACACCGAACCACGTAAAAATCTCTTGTGTCCTTTACTTTTATTCGTAATTGTGTGAGTGTAGTTCATTGATCTTAATCTTGGCCTGGGAGAGTTTCACGAGGTAAGTATTTGGGTGTATTGTGGGATTTTCTGCAACTACATTTTGGTGCTAGAAACAAGGACTGAAGAGTTAAAGAAAGTATTTAGGGTTTATAATATTTCATCGATTTAAGAAAAAAAGGTTCTTGATCGAGAATTTTCATAATACTATTTGAAAGCTAGATCTCGTTTGTTTTAAAAGAAAAAAAATCCCAGATCTTAGTTTCTAAGAGCAAGTCTCTAGAAAATCAGTGGTTTAAGGAGAAAAAATAGTAAGATCTAGTTTACCATTCAAAAGAATTTGAAACTACTGATCGCGAAGAAGTATATGATCACTTTAGAAATAATGTCTGCTTGAAGTTTAAAACCCCCAAAAATTTTGGTTCTAAGTCATTGAAATTTTAAGGTCTTTATAAATAAGAATATCTTCAAAAGAAATTTTAAAACATGATTTTATGATAGATCTGCGTAAAACTTTTGTTTTCATATGAATAATCCTTTAAACGGTTAAGTCGTTAATAAGAAGGTTCTGGCGGTCAGTTTCTTTCTTGGATATGCAAAAATAATCTTCAGAATAAAAAAAAGCTTTTAATATTCCTGAAAATGTTAGATCTAGGGTTTAGAAAATTCTTTTTTCTTGTCACGTAAGATCTGAGTTCAATATCATGAATTGTAGGGTCCATCAGTAAAATACTCATTGAAGAGTACAACAAAATCACTTTTTCAATTGTGCAGGGACTCCGAGAGAAAGATAGAGGACCGAAGGTAGTAGCGCCGAAGAAAAGTAGTAGAACCAGATGCAACCGCATAGTAAACTCCGCTGGCGAAACGGTAGATGGAGGAAAGAATCCTAACAAAGGAGATGGGAGGAATCCAATCCAAAGCATGCAGGAAAAGGGAACGAAAGATTAGAGGATGGTATATCCAACGATAGTGATAAATCCGATGGTGAGGAAAGTATGACGGTGAAAGAGTTAAAGGAAAAACTCGCTAGGATGAAAGAAGCAAAGAAAAAACTAGCACAAGAGCAGGAGTCACTCAAGCGGTGAAACATGGAGCTTGCGATTAAGAATCTAAAATTACACGAAAAAACATCCGAAAAGTCAAATCCAACTATAGAAGACACAAATCAGCGAAAAGATCCAACCAAAAAGCGACCGGAGGGACATGGAGAAAGTCATGAGGAGCGTGGTACGAGAAAAAGCCAGGAGAATATGGAGCGCCAACTGAAGAGGACCAAAGAGAAGGACGTGAACCAGGAAGTTCTAAAAGAATTAAAAGATATGCGAGCAATGATTCACGGTTATCAAAATAATGACAAGGGACGACAGCTACAGGCGCAATGGCGGAAACAAAGCAATCCCCCTTCGGAATACATATCTTGGACACTTCATTACCTTTGAAATGTACAATGTCGGCTTTCGGGAGTATCTTTGATGGTATCGGGAATGCAATACAATATATTAAGGCTTACCAGCGATGGTTGTTGCATTGGAAAGCCGTGAAGAAGTTATGTGCAAATATTTTCCCTGCAGCTTGAAGGGAGAAACATTGGACAAGTTTGATGCTCTACCGGAGTACTCAGTCACTTCCTTTCATGAACTAGAAAAAAAGTTCCTCGCGGCTTACATGCAAAACAACCTGTTGAAACCTGGAGTGGAAAAGTTATTTAGTCTAAAGAGAAGAGTTGGCGAAAGCTTGTGAAGCCTGGTGAATCGATGGAGAACCTTATGTAGTGAAATCATGGGTCATGAGACAGATGCAAATTTGGTGCGAAGCTTCATCAATGCACTATTTCCAACTGATCTACTGTACGCTGCCATATTTAAGCATAAGAACACGATTATAATGCAAGAGCTCCGAGAGTATCAGGAAGAGTATATTACTCTGGAAGAAATACAAAAAGAAGCAGCTTCGCAACTAGAAGCGGCGAGGGAGATCATCTTGTGAAACCCTGTGAATACATGGTGAATCATAAATGAAGTTGATAATGTACCTCAAGCGGAATACAGAAACATCTTCCAAGAAGGGTAGCTGCGAGCATCCTAGCGAGAAGAATAGCCGAATAGAAATTGGGCGAATAATAAGGCCGGTGGATATTAGCAACCCAGAGATCATCAGCATCTGTATGGAAGATTGGAGGACGAAGACCTGATGCTCCGAGGGTGGAAGACGTAAAGCTACCAAAACTAAGTGCACCATTAGCAGCAATCATGCTATATCGAAGAAACTGAATCTCAAAGTATCCCACAACCATATAATCGATGGATGGAACCACCTCTTTCCAGGCATAACGATCAATTTTGTGAATACCATCAATTTCATGGTCATACAACGGACAACTGTAGGAAAGTGCGAAAGATAGTGATACGCTTGATAGAGCGGGAAAAGGTCCAAGAAATCCTAAGCGACCTACCACCATCACCAATTTCGCGAGGAGATCAAGAGGCACATCGAGTATACAGGGTTGAAATTGAGCAAGGGTCTAGTTACCTGATATGTAACTCTATTATCCACTCGGCGAGTGCAGAAGGGGACTTCCATAACAACTCTTTGAGCAGAATTTACAAGCGGGATTATAACGGAAGGGAGATCAACCGCGTTGAAAAGGCCCCACCTCTTGAGAAATGGATGGCGCAACCAATCACTTTTTCAGTATCAGAAGTACCAGAGAATGGAAAATCGCATACAGACCCTCTTGCGATCACTTTGAAGATAAGCAAATGGGCGGTGGACAAAGTTTTGGTGGACACGGGAAACTCGGTAGATATTCTATTCTATAAAAATTTCAAGCGAATAGACTTTCCAGATTATGTTCTCATCACATCGACTTATAACATCTGTGGATTCAATAGATCCCCTTCGAAGCCAAAAGGAGAACTCACAATGATAATACATCTTGGTAAGATAGAAACAATCACTACCTTATGTGTGGTAGATGTGGAATCGCCTTATAGCGCCATTGTTGGAAGACCCTGGGTCCACGGAATCAAGGGAGTAGCATCAACGTATCATCAGTGCTTGCGTTTTCCAATACCAGGTGGGGTAGCTGAAATCAAAGGAGATCCAGCCGAAGCAAAATGGTGCAGCGAAGTAGATATTCGCAAACATGAAGGACTTGCTGAAAAGGAAATAAAGCAAGTCAATGAGAAAAGAAAGCAAGTCAAGAAAGATAGGAATGAGCAAGAATTCAAGGTTTACGAGGTAAATGCGGCAAAGGGGAATGGCCTTCCAAGCGAGACTTCAGAAGGATCATCAAAATAAGATATTAAAGAGCCCAACCCACTTGGACAACCGGTAATGAACTTCACAGCAGCAGAACCCACTAGAGACATAAATATGGGAACTAAGGATGAACCAAAGATAGTCAAAATCGGAACAAGACTAAGCAAGCAAGAAGGAGCAAAGTTGGAGCAGTTGTTGTGAGAGTACGTGGATGTATTCACATGGAAGATGAAAGACATATCGGGCATAGATACTTCTGTAGCTTGCCATCGATTGGATATTGACCAAAAAATAAAGTCTTTCAAGCAAAGAATTAGGAAGGTCGCGACGGTTTATCACGAAGCAATAGAAGCCGAACTTAAGAGGATGACAAAATCAGGCATAACTAGGCTAGCGAGGTATCCACAGTGGATTGCGAATATGGTGGTTGTTCCCAAGAAAAAAATGAATAAGAATTTGTATCGACTTTAGTGACTTGAACAAGGCATGTCCGAAGGACAGTTTTCCTTTACCAGATATACCTCAAATGGTGGAATCGACGACTGGGTACGAAACATTGTCTCTCATGGACGGATACTCAGGTTACAGTCAAATACTAGTGGTAAACCATATCATCGAATATCTTTTTTATTAAAGAATGCAAGAGCAACGTATCATCGAATGGTGGAAAAAACTATTTGTCCAGTGGGTACATTTTACATTGGAGGTCTATGTGGACGACATGTTGGTGAAGAGCAAGAAATCAGTGGATCATGTGAAGGATTTGAAACAAATATTCAATCAAATACGAAAGTTCCAAATGAATATCAATCCGGCGAAATGCATCTTCAGAGTCGCTTCGGGAAAATTCTTGGGATACATAGTCTCGAAAAATGGAATAGAAGTTGATCCAGTAAAGGTATAAGCGATAAGGGACATGCCATCTCTAGCAACCTTGAAGGACGTGGAAAAGATAAACAGACAACTCGCAGCAATAAGCAGATTCAATGCCAGATCTTCGGACAAGTGCAAGCCATTTTTTGGTACCTTACAGAAAGGATCTAAGTTCGCGTGGACGGAGAAGTGTGAACAGACTCTTCAAAACATTAAAGAATATTTACGTGTCGGTTCTGCAGTGACCTGAACCCGGTGAAGTTCTTTTAATATATCTGGCGGCAACTTTAGATGTTATTAGCGCGACGTTGATCCGAACGGAGGAAGGGATTGAAAAACCCATTTATTTCATCAGCAAAACTCTTGGTTCGGCAGAAAGAAATTATACAAAGATCGAACAATTGATATTGTCCCTAGTTTATGCAAGGAAGTTGCGTACTTACTTCCAGGCTCATCCTATCAAAGTAATGACGAAGACGCCTATTGAGTCAGTGTTGAAAAGATCGCAGCGAGTAGAAAGAGTCTCGAAGTGGAATGCGAAAATAGAACAATTTATAGTAGAGTACGGAATACTAACATTCACAAAGTCTCAGGTCATCGCTGATTTCCTAGCAGACTTTCCATTAGAAAAAGATAATATAGAGGAAATGCTAAACTTGGAAGAAGACTTAGCAGATCCTAAGGATTTTCTAAAATAAAATCATCCGAGCAGATAAGAGATATTTGTTGATGGATCTTCAAGCAAGGGAAGAGGAATCACTATTTCCTTTTACTTGCCTGGAGGCACACGAGTCGTTCACCTATATCGGCTAGAGTTTCCAGCAACAAACAATGAAACTGAGTATGAAGCAGTGATACATACGCTCAGGCTAGCAATTGAAATAAAGTTAGATGATGTAAGGCTTACATCTGATTCACAATTGGTGGTTCGCCAAATAGAAGGGAGGTATCAAACATTCGACTCATCGTTGCTAAAGTATTGTAAGCTTGCGAGGCACTATGCATCACAAATTCCAAATGTCAAATGGCGACACATCTGCTGAAAGGATAACAGGCTTGATGATGCCCTGGCCTTCACATCCTCAATGATGAATGATCTAGAAGCTGCTATGCTAAAAGTAGAATGCCTGCAATGACTTTCGATAGACGAAGTAGCTCATGATATAGAAGTCATGGCAATCGGCACAAACGAGGACGAGCGAGCAGATGAGTCATGAGCCTATATTCTTGATTACTTAAGTGAAGGAAAGCTACCCAGAGATAGGATGCAAGCCAATAAAATCAAAAGCAAATCCACAAACTACCAGTTGCATGAGGACATTTTGTATCGCCAACCTTTTCATGGGACTTTACTATGATGTTTATCAAAAGAATAGAGAACGTAAATTCTAAAAAAGCTATACACTATGCAGATACAGGAAATCACAGTGGGACGAGATCGCTAGCGCAAAAAGCCAAAGATAAAGGTTATTACTGGCCTTACATGTATGAAGATGCGAAGGAATTATCTCAAATGTACGAGGAATGTCAAAGATATGGCAAAAGAATTCATGCTCCAGCAACAAATTTGCAGTCGATACTAACTCCTTGGCCTTTGGCGAAATGGGGAGTTGACATTGTTGGACCATTAGTACCTAGGACAAAGCAGCGAAAGTATCTAATCGTAGCCACAGATTACTTCACCAAATGGGTAGAGGCAAAACCGTTGAAAAACATCATTGAAAAAATGTATTTTCCTTTCTGTTTGAACATATCATTTGCAGGTTCGGAATTCTAGCGGAAATAGTCTTAGACAATGGCAAGCAGTTTGAGAGAGAAAACGTGGCTACGATATTCAATGCATTTAAAATTCATCAAGGCAAGTCAACTCCAATCTATCTAGAAAGCAATGGACAAGTCAAAGCAACAAACAAAACTATTACGGATAATCTTAAGAAGAAATTAGATGGGAAACACAAAGATTAGTGCAAAGAGCTTCATAATGTGTCATGGGCATACAAAATAACTCAGTGAAGTGCAACAGGGATGTCACCCTTTCATATTACAATACAGAATGTAGGTAGTGCTTCCTAAGGAAGTAATGATACCAACAACAAATAGAGAATCTTGGATCAAGAATCTTACTTCAGACTTAATATTATCAAAATTGGATGACTTGGAGGAAAACATAGAAAGAGCTTTACAATATATGGAGAACTACCATAGAATATTAGCAAGGGAATATGATAAGAAAGTCAAGTTGCGAGATTATGAGCCTGGGGAAATGGTCTTGCGAGAGATACCACCATAACAAAAAGGACCCGGTGGAAAGTTGGAGCCAACATGGGAAAGACTATAATGGTAAAAAGGATTGTTGGAAAAAAATGAGCGTATGAGCTGGTAGATTACGACGGAAAAAATTTGGACCATCCGTGGAACCCCAGATATATCAAAAAATATTATCCATAAATCCAAAAGAGGTGGGCGAGGGATTTTAGGGAAGGTATAATCTCTGAACTCAAAATCCTGACCTACGGGTTAGAACCCTATGTGATGTGACCAGAAGAGCCGCCTACGAGACGAGAGCAGTAAAAAAAAACCTAAGACCTATGATTCGCCAAAAAGACAAGAGGAAAATTATAAGACCTATTAAACATTGCATGGAAGTTCTAGAAACTTTTTCCTGAAAAGGTAATTGGCAAAGACCTACAACAGGTCAATTAAGATGTCAATAGAAGGCTGAATAAGACCCTATGCGCAAAAATGCAAGAGGCAATTAAGACCTATTTATTCGCTGGATATCGTCGGATTGTGGTTGGTTGTTTATCGCCGAAATCATGATCTGGTGAAAGACATCCGTCAGGAGGTATAAACTACGCCAAGAGGCGTCTCGGTATACCAGTTGAGGCATGGGTGCCCGACACGTTTTAAGCGTGACCAACCATTTCTATAAGGGTCAAGTCCTTGGCAGTTTATTCCTGGTCCCCAAGATACCCTACTTAGGGTGTGACCTCGTACCCAAGGCCAAACAGACAAGGAATAAGAGGTCATGGAAACAAACTGGTTGTTGGAAAATCTGGATGAGAGGAGCCAGGGATAACTCCCCAGAAGTTACATCCTTGAAGAGGAAACCAGGAGGAATATAAAGGGATGGCGCCCTCCTCTAGGGAGATGAAGTATCCATATAAGGAGATGTTTGATAGACTATTGCTCATGGGAGTATTTAGGCTCGCTTACTTCGCCGACGAAGTAAATGGCCATCAAAAATGCACTACTTCGTATAAAGATAAAAAGATAAGACCTCACGAAGGAACATTAATAATAAAAAAAAAGACCTCACAAAGGCACAACAGAAAAAAGAACACTTTAAAGATAACAAAATTATATTTCTCATCTAAGCAAGTAGCAAAATATCAATTACTGCACGTGCGAGTAATGCTGGATACAAGAAAGCATAGGGTAAAGGAATTGCAGAAGCTAAAGGAGTAAACTGGTTAAGATTAACTTGGCGAGGAATGTTTTCAGGTTTGCATTGTCTCGTAGAAGCATTAGCGGGATTGACTTCATCAACTTGATTTTCTACCTCGTCATTGGTAGCTTGATCATCCTTGTCGTCATCAGAATAGTCTTCGGAAGGTGGTATAATAACCCTAGGAACATTGCAGGAATCGCAGAGATAATCGGCGAATTGTTGGCTAGACTTATTCAAGATTCTTTGATATTTCTTATTCAAATTTTTGTTGTACGATTCATTTTCTTCCACAAATTCGTCAAACTCTTCATCAAGATCTTTGTACTTTTTGACTTCAACATCTTTCTCAGCTTGAACCTTCTCCAAATCCTCGCGAAGCTGCTTTAGTTCGGCATTCATCTTCTCTTCAGATTCTGCAAAATAAGAAAATGGATAGCTATAATAGTTATTTAAAAAGATAAGGGCGAAGAAAGATCAACCGACCTTCTTTATGCAAAATAACTAGTCTCAAAGTTTCTTTAAAATCTTCTTGTTTGCTCGTTAGCTTAGCCTTATCGATTCAGAAAGTTGATCAAGTGACTTATTAGTTGCATTGCCAAATTGTCCTTTATAAAGAGCAATTATTCCATCCCTCTTCTTCAAGCGATTTTCAAGATCTCGACTATCTTTTAAGATAAGGCTATTAGTTTTATAATCTTTCTGTTTGCCCGTTTGTGTTAGGCGAAGATCTGATCGGGTTTTATCCAAATCAATCTGAATACTCTTGTGCTCTTCGAGAAGTATACTAAACTCTGATCGCACCGTGCATAACTCTTTTTTGGAAGTTCGGAGATTCTCTTCAGAAGTGTGAAGTTCACTTTTGGTGTTGCGAAGTTAACATCTAGTAGTATTGATGTAATTTTAGAAGTGGTAAATAAAGATTCGATTCTCGAACTTGTGAAGGTGATGATTTTAGAAAATAATGATTTAAACTAACTCTAGAAAATTCCAGGAGTAAGAAAAAGACTAAATAACCTAAAGATGATTTTTGAATAATTTTAAAAATACCAGGAATCAGGAATCAGGTAATTCTAACAACCTATGTGATTAATCAGATAATTCTTTTTAAATTAATTGAAGCCCAAATAATTGCCAAAATTGGTTTTGTTATGCTAACAAACAGAGGTAAATCACAAGCATGGACTATCAAAATTAATTAACTAAGCATAATCCATCAAGCAAAAGCACAACTGTTGAAAGAAAACCGTTTTTACTATTCAAAACTATGCAATTTTAATGATAAAAGAATTATAAATAATTATTAGAAAATAATTAAATCACATAAAATTGAGAAAATTACCTTATCCATCATCCCAGTAAATAGACTTAGCTCATGGTGAAGAAAACTTGCTCAAAAGTTGATTTCATTGCTCAAAATATTGATTACAAGGGTGAATAACGCTGTAACAGCTGATTTGATACGCTTATAAGCGTTACAGGAGAGGGTTCAGCTGTTACAGAACAGTTTAAGCAACAAATGGTTTGAAGCAATAGATGACAGGAAAATTCAAATCAGCAACACATATAAATGTTACTGAGTCTTCTTCTCCGGCAGTGATGGATGAAGAACACGCCGGCCGGTGCAGCAGCAGCTCGTCGGCGGTGACGGAATATTGACCGGAAATCTCTAAACTCTTCTCTAAGCTTTTGTGTTCGATTCTCTTGGCTTCTCTTGGTATTTATAGATAGTAGAAACCCTAGAGAGAGTTCTAAACCTAATAGAACTCTCTA
>JAJJMC010003557.1:4644008-4714351 GCA_023531435.1 Papaver californicum
TCACTAGAAATTAAGGTGCAAATTAGACACTAAAATGTGTCTATCAAGTATCCTTCTTGGAAAGAAACTTCGTTTTCTCATTTCGTAAATCGTCAATCTCTCGTTGAACTCATTATTCCGGTGCTTTAGATTCGCCATGCTTGCTTCAAGATGAGTATTCAGTTGCTCCGTATCTTTCAATTCAAGAGTCAAGTCATTTACACGATGACTTATTTCCTCTATATTTGAAATTTATTGTTGGAGTTCTAGTTCTGTTCTCGTAGAACCTCGATTTCTTGATTATTTTTCTCGGTAGCCAACTCTTTTATTCGGCAGCGTTCTTGAAGATGGCACAAACCTAAGTATCAACTAATAAAAAATAAAGGAGAAGAATAAAGATACCAGAAAAGAAAAATTAAGTCTTACTGCAAAGTTCATCATTCCATCTTCTCAGAGAGTTCGCAGCTTCCGCCTCCAATTCCAACTTTGTTTTAAGATAATTTTGTCTTTCTTCATTTGTGCAACTTCTTTCCCAAGTAACAAGCACTCTTTCTCAATTTGAGTGAATTCTTCGTAGAATGCAAGATGGCGATTATACTCTTACACGCAAAGATGCATTGATCATTGGAAGCAGGGTAAAACATTTCAGATCCAAAGACTAAGAATAGAACTTACGAATAGCAATAATCCATCTTTTTGAACAAGGTCCAATGATATGGATGCTTCAACCCTTGATCGAAAGTCCAATGAGCTAAAAGACTCAGAGCACATCATCGACATCGCATTACAAAGATTGGGAGGAAGTTTCAATGCTACTCCATCTTTGAGCGCTTGGAACATCTGTTCCAAATATTCATTTCACGAGTAACTTTAGTCTTAAAGCTTTCATGATATTCTGTTTTGGCAACTTCATCCTTTTCTTCGCGTATTTCATCATCTTTCACAACTTCGGGAAGTTTAGTAGCCTCAGACTTTGAAAGAGAAATAGTAACAGGCTTCGTACCAAAAATGTTGGCAATAAGAGGAGAAATTGATGCATCAGTACCCCCATGGGAAGATTGTTCAACAACTATTTCTTTTGCAACCTCAGCACTCTTCGAAAAAATTGATGAATCATTTTTAGAAGGCGAAATTTCCTCAGCGAATATTTTCTCCGTATTTTCCACAGAAGGAGCGACCTCTTCAGCACAGAACTCAGTTTTTCACGAAACTATGGGATTCGAAGTTGGCTTCACTACCATGGGAACTTTAAGAGTAGGCGTGATTCTCTTCAACTCACAAACGTTTTTCATCTTTGAACCCGAAGAAGAATCTTTACTAGCATCGACCTTCGGAGAGAACTCATCTTTGTCAGACAAAAATCAGAGGCAAAAGAGAGTAAACCAAGAACACTGATAAGTGCATAATTTACATATGTTAAGTATCATTTCCTTATACTTACTTTCTAGATTTTCTGTAAATTACTGTGTATTATTATTACTTTTGTAGTTTATGTGTTTTATTAGGTTAATCTCTGAAAGAAGTGAAATTAAGCTCTACAAGGAAGAACTGCCAAATAACCAGTAAAAATCAGCCTTTTCCAATATTTCTACTTGAAGTCTTGTAGGAAATTAAATTACGAAGCTAACGGCGAAAGAACGAAGTCATTCCGAAGGGAAAAACGGTTTTTTCAATAGAAATTACTATTGACACTCTGTCGTACGCTAAGAGGTAGCTGAGTTTCAAATACTGCAACGGTTTCTTCAACACATCTGCAACGAATATCTTAGTATCTGCAACGTTTATATTCAAGCTCTATTGCAACAGTTACTATATAACGCCCATAAAACGTTGCAGATTTCCTGTTACATTACTTTTAGCTTCTTTTCATCTTTCAAGCACTTTTTGAGCTATTTACCAATATTTTGATGGTGTTTGAGCAAGATAAGCTCAACCCCATCACTGAGGCAAGGAGGAAGCCATTTTTCCATGATTAATTGGTAACTTTTAATAATTCTTTTATGACTTTTGCATTTATTTTTAATTGGAATTACGATTTTTCTTAATTGATTGTGATTTTATTTGATGGTTTATGCTGGGACCTAGAGCTTTTTATGAGCCATGCTTGTGATTTACAATTGATATTTTAAAAAATCTACCTTTGGAAAAAACTAGAGTCACTTATTTGAGTTAGAATTGTGTAGAATTATTATTTTTGGAACCAATTAAAAGTGGTTAATGGTGAAATCCATAACCTCAGTATTTGTGAATATGATTTTCATATTTTATGTATATTTTTAGTTTAAAATTAATTTATTAAATCTAAAATCAATCTTCACAAGTTCGAGAGTTTGAAACCTTTTCTTACCACTATCACAAAAACATCAGTTTTTGGCGCCGCTGTCGGGGACTTGTTTTTAGATTTGTTTTTAGTTTTAATTAGGTTAATTAATTTAATTAGATTTTTATTTTCTTTTTTATTTGTTCTATTTTACATTTTTGGATATTTTTCTTTGTATTGCAGGTTTTGGATCAAAAAGAAATTAGAGTCAAAGATTATATTGATTGATTAAAGACTTTGAGTCAAAGACAAATCGAAAAGAACGGAAAAAGAAGACAAGACTTCTTTTTAGTTAATTTTTTAAGAAAAAATTAGGGTTTTTATTTTTCTTTTTATAAAACTGTATTAGGAAATTCTTATTATTTTTGTAATTGTTTTAGGTATTTTTCTGTTTTTTCTTATTTTTGGACTTTGAACTTTGAACTTTTGAACTTTATTATTATTTTTAAACCCTACGGAAGGGTATTTAAATATAGAGTGCAACAGGGAAGGACAACAATTACGATATTTTCTCGGCCCTCGGGTTCGTACACTAACACGGAAGTCGGTGGCCCGAGTCGACTACAACCGATTCATCCCCCGTCTGGTATGGGAGGTAAGACTCGATCAACCCATGAATCCCCTGCAAGTGGGTTTACTGTATTCCTTCGTATGCATATATTTGAGGAACTAAATACAAATTTAGTTTCTAGTAAAGGGAAAAGACTGGCCATACAAGATAAGGACTCGGATTTCATCACCGTTTCCTTCTTGCCCACCTTAGGAACACGTTACCTAAAGCAAACCCAATCCTTAAAATTCGACTAGAAAGAAGATCGATAGGGTATCGTGCTTATTGGAAAATCATTCAAAAGGAATGTATTGGTTACTTTGTTAGCATAACTTAAAGTTCATGAAGATTATTTTAAGTTGATTCAAGCCGCCTTGTAACCAAGGAAATATTTCCAAAGAGGCAGGGTTATCAAAGCTCCTTCGAGCTTATCCTGCTTCTATTCGACTTAATCTAATTCGGATCGTTCTAAGAAGATTTGCTAAAACTGTAACTAGTTGCCTTTTGGAATAATAAAAGCTGGTCTAGAAACAATCTAAGTGGAGCCATCATGTTTTTTGTTTGCTAGATTTAGTAGGTTTGATTTGGTTGAGTCGGCCTTGTTTGTGTTTGTTTATAACACCTTCCGGTAGAATTTCTTTTTAGAGTTTATTTTTATACATATATTAGAAAGTTTTTGTTATAAAATATCGAACTAATATTACGAGGACCAATACAATGAATATCCGATTGAATTTCAAAATAGACATTATCGGTACTATCAACATGGTATGGATAGTAGTCGGTACCACCACCAACCTTTTGGAGGTTATTGCTCATTCCAAGGTGATCCCAATTACTATTCATACATACACCCGGCTTATGAACATGAAAATGAGCAAAATTCGAGTTCTGTGTCTTTGAGGGATGCCCTAAAGCAGTTGCAATCTAGTAGTCATCATGAACCTATTATGCCTCTAGAAGAATCACTCAAGAAGATATCTGAGATGACAAATAGGTTTGGATTAAGTGTGACAGGAACAATTAGTAGTCCAACTCTTTCTATACAAGAATCCCTCAAGCAATTGATTGAGAATATAAATAGATTGAATGAAAGTCTTGCAAAGAGTACTATTGCTCAAAAATGATCTTAATTTCCAATATAGTGCTACCCTTGATAATTGTTCACCTATTCCAGAGGACGAGGATAGAATTGGTAACACTACCTATTTAGACGAGGTTCAAACATCTTTATATTATTATGATGATGAGGATAGTATTGGTGAAGAACTTGAAATATACAAGCAGAGTGATCAAGAAATTGTCACTCCAATTGTGCTTCATGATGATAGTGTTATTTCTGGTTCAAATCCAAATAATTTTAATGATTATTCACCTATTCAAAAAGAAGAGGATTTGACTAGGAATACCACTGTTTTAGACGGTGTAGAATTTTCTTGTTTTGAAGACGATAATGGTTTAAAGAAACGGGTTTGTCCTGAGACTAGTGATTTAGAGTCTAACGATTCAAAGACAATAGTCTCTGACGAAGATGATAGGCTCTTAGAGAATTTTAATGTGATAGAGGATGATTTGATTCAGGTTGATAGAATAGTTTCCCCAGTGGATTTTGTTGTCCTAGACACCCAACCTTTTCAGGTCCCAGAGGCTCAAATACCAGTGATCTTAAGTCATCCCTTTTTAGCTACATACAATATCGTCATCAATTATGGAAATAGAACAATTAATTTTTCTTTTGCTAACATGACTATTGAACTAAATCTATTTAGTATGAGTAGACAACCTTCTTGTGAGATCTGTGATTTAGAAGAAGTGAACATAACTAGTACTTCAGTTCAGAAATCTTTGCCAAACACTTTGTTAGAAGATCAATTAGAGAAATGCATATCCCACTTTGGGTTTGATGTTGACGATGATAGTGTTATTAATGAGGTGAATACTTTGTTAGATTCTGCACCTTTGATGAACACTTATAATATATAGAAAGCTAAGTTTGAACTTCTACCTATTTATAAGTCTACCTTATTTCCTTCTATAGAGGAAGCTGAGTGTAGTTCAGACCTTAAGGACCCTAGAATCCAACCAACAGTTTTTAGTCCATCTGAGAGTAATGTCCACCCTAAGTTTGGGGTTACCGATGATTCTTGTGATTGTCAAGTATACCTGCTTAAAGTCCTTCACTTGGGGATTGACATTTTCACATCTACTATCATCTTCAAACTAGATTTCCTGATCCTAGTGATGTCCAGAAAGAAGTTCAATTATTAGAAACACATTCTCTGGTCGATGTGGTTCACCTAGGAAATAATACTAAGATTGACTTTTTTTTTCCACCAAAGTATTTTCTTCCATATGCGGAAACCTTTGAATTTCAAATGTGTCAGTTATTAAGTTTTGAGACTAAGCTTAATTACTTTAGGAAATTAGAATTGACACATTTGCTTAAGAATGACCACCATTTTCATAGTAGTCAACTGTGTGGGTCAAATATGATTGACTTTGAGGATCCATAAATTTCAGGTTATTATTATGTGTCTTAAATTTATTATTTGATTTTTTCCAGACTCTACAACCTGATCCTCCGGATCCTGCCAATGAGGAAATCCAGCCTATGAAAATATTTTATCTAGACCCTTTTATAGAGCTTGAACTTGAACCTCAACTAGATGTAGTTGTCTTAAATAGAAAACTAGATAAGGGTGTGCTCGGTTTGTTCACTTTTTGGGCCTTCTGTAGTTTCCTTCTATTTTGGATAACATTATTTTATTCAGATGACCCACAGTTGTTCCGACTTTTGCTATATGATTTTATGAGGTGAATTATTCTTTCTTAATCTGGATGAAGACTTTTAACTTAGCACTTCTTGGGAGGTAACCCATGCTCATGCGACACGGTAATATCTTTCCTTAACTCCTTTCCTTCTGTTGGTAACAGTTTCTCCTTCTTCATGTTTTTAATCATTCATCTTTAGGACATTGAGGAAAATGTTAGATTTAAGTTTGGGGGTAAGGGAGAAACTTTTATTGAAAATTAAAACTCCAAAGTCTAGCAACTTGTGAACAATTCAGGATGACACTAACATTCTAGGTAGATGCAAACTTAGCCCCTTGTCTATAGGAATTGGTGTGCCCAGCTAAATGGTATATTCATAAAAGGATACCTAGATCAGGTATTAGAAATAACATGATACTTGTCACCATATCTCGGAGTTTATCTCGACCATATCACCTTTTGTTTTTATTTTTGCAATTTTTTGTGTTTCTCTAAGTGATTTGGTAGGGCACCAATATCGAATTGTTATCGTCATCAGGATGAAGTAGAGTGTTTGAGATTAAGCCCCTTTATTGTGTTTTACTTAGACCATTATCAAAAAAAACAACGAGTATTGACACTTTGATAGCAATATGTGTGTTCTCCCTGTCTCCGTTGCCTAAGAAAGCGTGGAACGCAAGATCCATGAGAACCATCATGTAAGATGCTGATAAGGAGCATGTACTTGGATTCATTTGAACCAATCATGTTGTCAGTACATTTAAAATTGTTTTCAATAAATCGACCGCTGGGAACCTTGTATATACCAGCTGATTCGATATTAGTATAAGGAATAGACTAGTGGGAGCGTATCTCAATCCATTAGGATTCATCCTGGCACTGACCTTCAGAAAGATATGGGAAACACCGTTCACCATAGTCAACACACGCAAACTTTATTTTTATATATCCATCTTCTAAATCTTTTCGTGTGATTGAACTTTGATAAATTCTGAGTATCGTGGTTGAACGGCTATCTAAGTTGAGTTGTATTTTCTTATATATGAATTTTAGTAATGTGATATGGGCATAATTTAGACATATTTACTGCTTAATTTATATTTGCTAGTGCTTGAATTTGTATTAATAATATATTTTTATTGTTTTATTAGGTGGTATGCGAAAAATACGAAGCTACAATTAAATACGGCTAAATGGAGCTGGCTAGACTTTCATTGGAGTGATTAAAGACGTGTCAAGGGAGTGAGAAGCCTGATAGCACAAAGATAAAGGTACGTCACAAAATCTAAAATGAGTTTTTGTTCTTTGGGTGTGTTTCGGTTGAAAGTAGAGAAAGTGGAGTTGGGTTAGACACCGAACAGACAAAGTCTGTAGAGAGCCTGACAAATTAAAAGTGAAAAGAAAGTGGACTAAATTCTAGGCATGTGAAGTGGCAAGAGTAGGTCTGTTCTGTTTGGCTAGGTGTGGTCGGTGATTGGACGAATATAAAAAGGTGGATGACTTTTCTTCTGTTGGAGGGTGGAGAGTTGGAGAGTGAGAGGAAGGTTGAGAGAGAGGCTGAGGCTAGTGGCGCGTGAGAGGCTGACAGTGGGAGAGAAAAAAATACAAGAGAGAGGGGAGCACGTGAAGGGGGAAAGCAGGTGGAGGCATAACTTCTAGCTAGGTTAGAGGTGAGTAGAAAGTATAAAAGAGAATAGAGTGGAGAGAAAAGGGGGTGCACGTGATTGGTGAAGAATATAAAAGAAAGAGTGACATTGGAGAGAAGGAAAATTTTCTTTTAGGTTTTCTTTTTGGGCGCGGCTGGGGATGGGAGAGGTGAAAGACATAGAATTATTGGAAGGGGGAGAGAAGGGAAAAGAGGGAAAGAGAATGTGAGATTGATTGGGAGAAAGAGGGAAAGAGGGTATAGTAGGTTAGTGATTGAAAGAAAAAAAGAGAGAGAAGCAGGAGAAGGCTAGAGGGAGCGGTTGTAAAGAGAAAGAGGAGTGAGGTGACGTCTTGTCAGTCGAAGAGGTGATTGAAAAGAGAGAGAAAAAGAAGTAGGCATGAGAGAAGCCTATAGGTGGAATAGAAGGCATTAGAAAAAAAGGGGTTTTCGGTTCTTTTGGGAGATCGATTAGAAAAGGAGCGTGAGAAGTGAAGACAGATGGAGGTGTGAGAAAGAGGATTGGAGAAGTCTGACGCCGCACAGGAAACAAGAAGGAGCTGAAAAAGACAGGAAGTAAAAGACAGAGGTAGAGAAGTTGAAGAGGCATGCTGACGGAGAAGAATTGCTTAATTTCGGTTTAATCTCTTCTCTATGCTTTAGCTATATATTTTTATGGGTTTTAAGAAACCCATCTCCATGTCTTGCTAATTGATTTGTAGCTAGGGTTTTATGTTGAAACCTCTTAAAAGTTTTAGACCAATTAAATTGAATTATTTGGTACAAACTATTATAATTTGAATAAGATTAGTTTCATGATTTTGTTTAATGATTTATCGAAAAATTAGTCATTGCTTCACCCGGTTCTATAAAATACAGTAACCTTTGTGCATAATTTATAGGATTGTAAATATATTTGTCTACATATTCGATATTTCATACTTGGGTTAAATCCTTTGATGGGGTATGCTTAGAATAACCAGGTATTATTTGTGAACCTTTAATTAGTTGCGTATAATTTTCTCTCTAACGCAATTTGATGGTGTATGCTGAGACTTAGAGCTTTTGATGCACTATGATTAGGGCGTGCCAGTGACATTTGCGACTCTAATACATATAATAGGTGATGTCAATAGAACGAATAATAGATAAATATTCAGGAGTTTGTTTCACTTCAGTAATTAAATAGAAATAGTGGTGGATACTAAAAACCCTGTTATCGACTCTCTCTGCTTAGTTGTTTTATTAGTTTAGTTTGTTTTATTATTTCATTCATAATTCTAAAAATCCAAAAATATTATTTCTGATTAGTTTAATTGAGATATTGATTGCAGTATTTGCCCGCTCCCTGTGGGTTCGACCCATACTTTCCCTTGTCTGCATTGTAGACACTGTGCGATTGAGGTTTAATTATAAATAGGTTCGTCCGAATACCCATCAGTTTTTGGCGCCGCCGACGCTGACTTGTTCTTAGATTTGTTTTTAGTTTTAATTATGTTAATTAGTTTAGTTAGATTTTTATTTTTATTTGTTCTATTTTACGTTTTTGGGTATTTTCTTTGTATTACAAGTATCAAAAAAAAAATTGGAGCTAAAGATTATATTGATTGATTAAAGACTTGGAGTCAAAGACAAATTGAAAAGAACGGAAAAAGAAGACAAGATTATTTTTTTTAGTTAATTTTTTTAATTTTTTTAGGGTTTTTATTTTTCTGGTTAGAAAACTATATTAGGAAATTTTTATTATTTTTGTAATTATTTTAGGTATTTTTCTGTTAGACTTGGACTTTGAACTTTTGAACATTATTATTATTTTTAAACCATACGAAAGGGTATTTAAATATAAACTGCGACAGGGAAGGACGACAATTACTATATTGTCTCGGCCCCTCCGGTTCGTACACTGACACAGAAGTCGGTGGCCCGAGTCGACTACAACCGATTCATCCCCCGTCTGGTACGGGAGGTAAGACTCGATCAACCCAAGAATCCCCTGCAAGTGGGTTTACTGTATTCCTTCGTATGCATATATGTTGAGGAACTGAATACAGATTTATTTTCTAGTAAAGGGCAAGAACTGACCATACAAGATAAGGACTCGGATTTCATCACCGTTTCCTTCTTGCCCGCTTTAGGAACACGTTACCAAATGCGAACCTAAGCTTAAAATTTTGACTAGAAAAAGACCGATAGGGTATCGATCTTATTGGAAAATCATTCAAAAGGACTGTATTGGTTACTTTGTTATCCTAACTTAAAGTTCAGGAAGATTATTTTAAGTTGATTAGAGCCGCCTTGTAACCCAAGAAAAAGTTGCCAACGAGGCAGGGTTATCAAAGCTCCTTAGAGCTTATCCTGTTTCTATTCGACTTAATCTAATTCGGATCGTTATGAGAGATTCGCCAAAACTGTAACTAGTTTCCTTTTGGAAGAATAGAAGATGGTCTAGAAATAATCTAAGTGGAGCCATCATGCTTTTTGTTTGCTATATTCAATAGGTTTGATTTGATTGAGTCGTCCTTGTTTGTGTTTGTTCAGAATTCCCTTCCAATTAGGAGTTATTTAATTGTATGCCCAAACCGCCTAAAGTTTTGAGTGAGCATGCCTGGAGAAGAGATTTTGGTCGTTTGATCAGTGACGAGAATAGAAACTCTGTGTTTGAAATTGAAAATTTAGGAAACCCTTCTATTGAGAGCCCGATTTTTAGAAACTTTAGTTTTGATAATTTATCTCTTAGTGAGGAAGTTATTCCTAATTTCCAGTTGTGCCATAAATTGCAACTTTAAAATATTTGTTGAATCCTACTAGGACTTCTCGTCCATCATGTATCAAGTTAGATAAAACTCAAGCAAACTATGAGTTAAAACCTGGGACCATACAGATGCTCCCAATCATCTTAGGAAAAGAAAATGAAAACCCCTACTTTCACATTAGGGACTTTGAAGAAATATGTAGTACCCTAAGAATTCACAACATGTCTGATGAAGCTTTGAAACTTAGGTTATTTTCTTTTTCCCCGATAGACAAGGCTAAATCTTGGTTACATAGTTTCTCATATGAATCCATCGAAACATATGAACAACTTACCGCTGCCTTTTTATCTAAATTTTTCCCTAGGCACAAAACATCATCTATTTGGCACGAGATTTCCACATTTGTGCAGCAAGAGGGAGAATCTTTGTGTATGTATTTGGAAAGGTTCAACGATTTATTGATACAATGTCCCCATCACGGTTTAGGAAATGTTAGAATAGTCCAGATCTTTTATGAAGGGTTAGATTATCCAACGACGACCATGGTCGAGCCATTGTGTACAGGGAGTTTTGATAGTCAAACTGTTGATGAGGAAATGATATTTTTGAATGAAATTACCGAAAAGACCCAGCAATGGGAATGTAGTAAGGAACCCCAGAGAAAACTTTTATTGAGCAGAGTAATGTCAATAGGGTAGATGGAATTCTTGAATCAAATGCCAAAATTGCATCTATAGCAAAAAGGTTAGAAGCCTTAGAATTAAGTCAATCTAGTTGTGGAATAGAGCCCAAGTCATGTTGGAAAGACAAACTGTTGAAGAGCAAACCCATGCTCTTACAATAATGCTAGATATGTTAACCATCAGAAGTTTGACCCATATTCAGAAACCTATAACCCTGGTTGGAGAAACCATCCAAATCTTTTTTGGTCTAAGAGAAAAAATCAAGGTCAGTCTAGTAACCCTCAGGTTCCCCAGGTTTTAGTTATACTAAGAATCCTTCTGGACCAGCACAATTTCAGAATCCGTTAGAAAAGACGGTCATGAGTTTAGCAAAGTTTGTTGTCTTATTAACTCAGAACACTAAAGATTTTCAGCAGTCTGTCAACCAAAGTATACGAGAAAATCAAAAGATTATTCAGGCTAACAGTCAGGCTATTGCCAATTTAGAAAACCCGGTTGGTCAAATCGCGGAGTCTTTGAGAGAAAGAGAAAAAGGAAAGTTCCCTAGTCAATCACAACCCAACCCTAGAGGAGTTCATGAGTTATCTTATGGTGAGAAATTATCAAATTATGTAAATTTAATTAAAACCCTTAGGAGTAGAAGAGTGGTAGACAATAAGGTAACCTTGCCCGATAGTGTACATGTTGCAGTTCACCCTTCTGAGCCTGTAGTTGAAGAGAATGATAAAGTCTCTAAGGAGTCCAATGTGGTTCCCGTGAGCCCGATTTTGTGCCCAAAGCCCCGTTCCCACAACTTCTAGTCCCAACTAGGAAGGAATCCAACTTTAATGATATATTGGAGATTTTTAAGCAAGTTAACATCAATCTTCCTTTATTAGATGCAATTAGGAAGACTCCTACTTATGCCAAGTTCCTTAAGGATCTTTGTGCGCGAAAGCGAAAGCTTAGTGTATAGAAAAAATCCTTTATAGCTATTCATGTGAGTTCAATTATCCATAACAACACAACTCCTAAGTACAAAGACCCAGGTTCCCCTACCATTTCTTGCACAATAGGTAACTACCGTGTAGAGAAAGCGTTACTTGACTTAGGAGCTAGTGTGAACTTACTTCTGTATCATGTGTACCTCCAGCTAGGACTTGGTGACATAAAACCTACCAGATAACACTTCAGTTAGCTAATAGGTCTGTGAAAATTCCTCGTGGTATTGTCGAAGATGTTCTTATTGAGGTCGATAGGTTTATTTATCCTATGGATTTTGTTATCCTAGATAACTAACATGTTCTGACCCAGAAAACCTGATACATGTGATATTAGGTCGCCCATTTTTAGCTACATCTAATGCGATCATTAACTGTCGAAATGGTATGAATTTATCTTTTGGTAATATGAATATTGAGATGAATACTTTCAATATTAGTAAGCAACCCCCTGAGCTAGATGACACGTGCATTGAAGAGCTGAATATGATAGGAACATTAGTTCAGGAGTCATTACCAAACATCTTATCTGAAGATATATTAGAGAGTTGTTTAACCCATTTTGGCTTAGACTTCAACGATGTTAGCACCATTGATCAAGTGAATACTCTGTTAGACTCTACCCCTGTGTTAGATACTAATATATTGAAAGCTATTCGAACCACTACCAGTTTCTAGTTCTACCTTAATTCCTTCTTTAGAAGAGCCTCCTAAGTTGGACCTCAAACCATTGCCAGATACTCTGAAATATGTGTTTTTAGGACCATCTGAGACTTTGCCTGTAATTGTAGCATCCGACTTGGATAGTGATCAGGAAAGAAGGCTAGTGACCGTACTTCAAGACAACAAGTAAGATTTAGGGTGGACCTTAGCAGATATTAAGGGTATAAGTCCTACTGTTTGTATGCATCATGTTCATTAAGAAGACGACACCAAACCTTCTAGGGAGATGCAACGTCGACTGAACCCTAACATGAAAGAAGTAGTTCGAACTGAGGTGCTTAAGTTGTTATATGCGGGTATTATCTACCCCATTTCAGATAGTAAGTGGGTCAGCCTCGTTCAGGTTGTTCCCAAGAAATCAGGTATCATTGTAGTCCAGAATGAAAACAATGAGTTAATCCCAACCCGAAATGACCACAGGGTGGTGTGTTTGTATTGAATATAGAAAATTGAACAAGGTCACAAGGAAGGACCACTTTCCCCTTCCTTTCATCGACCAAATGCTAGAGCGATTATCTGTACATAGTCATTATAGCTTGTTAGATGGCTACTCTGGTTATAATCAGATTGTTATTACCCCAGAAGACCAAGAAAAAACTACTTTTACCTGTCCCTTTGGTACCTTTGCGTATAGACGCATGCCTTTCGGGTTGTGTAATGCACCCGCTACTTTTCAACGCTGCATGATGAGTATATTTTCTGATATGGTCGAACGGTTCTTAGAGGTCTTTATGGATGATTTTTCAGTGTTTGGTTCATCTTTTGATGAGTGCTTGCATAATTTGACATTAGTGTTGACTAGATGTAAGGAAAAGAATTTAGTGTTTAATTGGGAGAAATGTCATTTCATGGTTCGATCAGGAATTGTTTTAGGGCATATCGTATCTTCTAAGCGCATAGAGGTAGACAAAGCCAAAGTTGACCTTATTTAGAATTTACAGGTTCCCAAAACCGTAAGAGATATTAGGTCATTCTTAGGGCATGCAGGTTTTTATCGTCGATTAATTAAGGATTTTAGATTTATTTTTAGACCTCTTTGCAATTTTCTTGCAAAAGATGTTAAGTTTATGATGATGCTTGTTTAGAAGCTTTTTGAGAAGCTTAAGACTTTACTCACAACCACCCCCATAGTACAGGCACCTAACTGGAACCTACTCTTTGAAATTATGTGTGATGTTTCAGATTATGCTATTGGTGTTTTGCTAGGTCAACGAGAAAAAAAATTACTTCATGTGATTTACTATGCTAGCAAAACTCTAAATGATTCCCAAATAAACTACACCACCTTAAAAAAGGAATTCTTAGCCATTGTTTTTGCCTTAGACAAGTTTAGATCATATCTCTTAGGTTTGAAGGTCATAGTCTTTACTGATCATGCTGCTTTGAAGTATCTTCTGTCCAAGAAGGATACTAAACCTAGATTGATTATATGGATCCTTTTGTTACAAGAGTTTTCTCTAGAAATTAGAGACAAAAATGATGCATAAAATGTAGTAGCGGACCACTCGTCTAGGCTTGTTTTTGATTTCCCCGATGATTCCCCTCCTGTGAGGGATAGTTTTCCTGATGAACAACTTTTCCTTGTTTCCCAATTACCTTGGTATGCGAATATAGTGAACTATCTTGTTACTGGTCGAATGCCCCAACATTGGGGTAAACAAGATCGTTCTAGGATTTTAGTCGAGGTTAAGCATTTCTTTTGGGATGATCTTTATCTGTTTAAGTATTGTCCAGATCATATTATTAAGAGATGTATACCTGAGAGTGACCAGTCCAGTATTATTTCCTTTTGTCATGATCATGCTTGTGGGGGTCATCTTAGTACTAAGAAAACCGCTGCTAAGATATTGCAGTGTGGATTCTACTGGCCTTCGTTGTTTAAAGACACCCACCATTACTGTGTTACCTTTGAGCGTTGCCAGAAGTTAGGAACCATCCCATAAAAATAGGATGCCTTTGAACCATATTCTAGTTATTGAGGTATTTGATGTGTGGGGCATTGATTTTATGGGTCAGTTTCCTAATTATTTTAGTTATTTTTATATCCTTGTCGTTGTAGACTATGTGTCTAAGTGGGTTGAGGCGGTTTCGTGTATAACAAATGACCACAAGGTTGTGGTCCAGTTTTTGAATGATAACATATTTGCACGTTTTGGTACACCACTGCCATAATTAGTGATGGAGGGTCACATTTTTGTAATCGACCATTTAGGCTTTTGATGAAGAAATATGGTATCACCCACAAAGTAGCTACCCCATACCACCCACAGACTAGTGGTCAAGTAGAGGTTTCCAACAGGGAGATAAAACGTATTGTAGAGAAAACAGTTAATCCTAATCGGAAAGACTGGTCATTGAGGCTTACTGATGCCTTATGGGCTTACCGTACTGCGTTTAAGACCCCCATTGGAATGTCACCTTATTGTCTAGTTTTTGGCAAGGCATGTCACCTGCCCATCGAGATAGAGCATAGAGCATATTGGGTTGTAAAGCAACTTAATTTTTTCGTTTGACAAGGCAGGAGCTCACAGGAAGCTCCATCTCAATGAGTTGGACGAGATTCGTAGAGATGTATACGATAGTGCTAAGGAGTATAAGAACAAAATGGAACTTGTGCATGATAGAAATATTTTAAGAAAGTCATTTTCTCCAGATCAAAAAGTTCTTCTGTATGATACCCGTTTGCATCTATTCTCCGGGAAAAGTTACTCTCTCGGTGGACGGGTCCTTTTATAGTTCGCACTGTTGAGATTGAGACACTGGATGGTAGTAGTTCTTCAAAGGTTAACGGTCAGAGATTGAAACCCTTTTTAGAGCCTTTTCTTGCATGTGATTTTGAGGAGGTCCCTCTGGAGGACCCTGCTTACCTTGATTGACCATAAATGATGTTGTTGTACACTAGTAAGTTTTTGTAGGTTTTTGTTTTTCTGTCTTATTCTTCAAAGAAGGATTGTTATCACCCAGGTACTATCTTTCTGACTTACCTCTTTCCTCTAGTTACCTATATTTTTGGTATTGCGCTCTAATTTAAAACATTGAGGACAATGTTAGGTTTAAGTTTGGGGGTAAGGTAGAAACTTTTAGTTGAAATAATAAAACTCCAAACTTTAGAAACTTGTGAACAATTCGAGGTGACACTGGACATTCTAGGTAGATGGGAACTTAACTCTTTTTCTATAGGAATTGGTGTTCCCAGCTAAATGATCTATTCATAAAAGGATGTCTAGCTCAGGTGTTATAAATAACATGATAGTTGTCACCATATCTCGGAGTCTATCTCGACCATATCACCTTCTGTTTTTACTTTTACAATTTTTGTGTTTCTCTAAGTGATTTGGTGGGGCACCAATATCGAATTGTTATTACCGCCAGGATGAAGGATGAAGTAGAGTGTTTGAGATCAAGCCCTATTATTGTATTATTTAGACCATTATTTATTTATTTTTTTAAAAGTATTGACACTTTGATAGAAATATGTGTGTTCTCCCTGTCTCCGTCGCCTAAGCAAGCATGGAACGCGGGATCCATGAGAACTATCATGTAAGATGCTGATAAGGAGCATGTGCTTGGATTCATTTGATCCAATCATGTTGTCAGTACATTAAAAAATAATAAACAATTATTTTCAATAAATCGACCGCTGGGACCCTTGTATATACCAGCTGAGTCGATATTAGGAGTAAGACTAGTGGGAGCATATCTTAATCCTTAGGATTCATCCTGGCGGTGACCTTCAGACAGATATGTGAAACACCGTTCACCTTAGTCAACACGCGCAAACTTCAATTTGTCTATGTCCATCTTCTAAATCTTTTCATGTGATTGTACTTTGATAGATTCTGAGTATCGTGGTTGAACAACTATTTAAGTAGAGTTTTGAATTCTTGTATGAATTTTTGTACGCTGAGTGAAAAATTGTGTGCAGCAATTGGACTCATATAGGGTAATTATTCTTATAGGCGAAGAATTTAGTATGCCAACTAAATAGCTTGTTTAATATCTATCCTCAATCGTTCACAGGTAGCTAGGGTTTGGAGTAAAGGTTTTGTGGGTATACCTCTTTGTAAACCCTCACAAGACAAAACTCGTCCACTAGGGACACCTAGGGGTTTAAAGGATTATTGCACGCACTAAGTGCAATCGCGATGCCTGCGAAAGTGAGTTAGGATTTTTATTTTCTAGACTAGTTTTGCTCGAGGACTAGCAAAATATAGGTTTGGGGGTATTTTGAAAACTGATGGTTTTGTACTAGTGGTAAGAAAAGTTCGTTCAAGACTTGTGAAGATTTATTTTTAAACCTAGTTTCTAAGACTAAAAATAGTAAAACTTAAATAAAACTGATAATAAGATTGAGAGAAAATTGAGGCTAAGATTCCACTATTTTCCAATTTTTAAAGTGATTTAATTCAATAATTATAATTATGCAATTCTTACATTTAATTTGATTCTAAAATACTGCAACAAATAGATTTTTAAAATAATAATTGTATAAGAAAAGCATGCAACATCAAAAACCTAGGCCAAGCATGTACCATCAAACGAAATCACAATTGTTTAATAAAAATCAATTTTTAACAAAGGCAAATAATCATAAAAGAATTGCATAAATTAATTAAATAAATATTACCACATAATTTTTGGAAAAAATAGCTTCCTCCGTCGCCTCAGAGATGGGGTTTAGCTCCTCATATTAATCACTTGCTCAAATTTATGGTTCATGGCTCAAAATGGTTAAAAATGATGAAAAATGAGAAAAAACAAAGAAAACGGTGAGTTTGCAACGTTTATAGGCATCACAGACTCACTGTTATAGAGAAAGGCAGAAGATAAACGTTGCATATGCTAAGATATTCGCTACAGATGAGTTGAAATAACTGTTGCAACTGAAAATAAACGTTGCAAATACGAAAATATCTGTTGCAAATGGATGAAGAAACTGTGGCTGATTGGTTGAAGATACTGATACCTATTCTCTGTTCTTCATGCAGCAGCAACAACAAATTCTCTGGATTGATTTTTATCCCTCTGTTCACCTCCTGAGCTCTCTCCAACACTTTCTTCCCCCTCTTGACCCTCAACACTCCTTTATATACCCATAACATCTCCCAAATCTCGATTAAATTCCAAATATTTTCATATTATTTCTTTCTATGTTTCGGGAATTATTTCCCTGTTTAGTTCCTTCACGCGTCTTCTGGTGGCTTACAGACTCCAACATGTTGATTTCACGTCTCAGATGATGTTAACCATGCAGCAACCACACGCAAACTTCCCAAAGATATAGAAGAAAATCCCAAGAATAACTCGTTTCCCTTGTTTTACTCCAACTCAACAATTGGACTTTGTTTTGATTGATTCAACACCACAACAACTTTGCTTAGCCCTAGCAAGTCCATTTTTTTTCCCAACCAAATCTAGTGATTGAATCTCCCCCAAATCGAATCCAGAAATTCTAAATTTTCAAAATTCATTTTCCCGCCAAAACGTTGTTTGAACCGTGAAGAAGAAAGAGGTGCCCCTATCCACTATGTGGGTGCCTTTATCAATTCTGGGTGCCTTTATCACTTTTTGGGTGCCTTTATAACTTCTTGATTTTCCCAAATGTTTATTTCTCCAAAAATACCTACAATCACAATAAAATCACAATATAAGTACACAAATGAGTTCTAACAATATACAAATTGAGATCAAATAAGACATGAAAACGTGTCTATCACTTAGCTTTATTGGTTGACTCAGGTAATGTGTTCCCAACATGTAAGAAAGTTCTCATAAACTCCAATAATTCAGTCAAAAAAGTATCACTACAATTGTGCCTTGCTTTCATACTAAGCAGCTCAACTGTTGCCGATAATTTCATATGTTCACTACCACAAGAAGCATACAGGGGCTGTAGTGAATCGTCTAACCTCGTCTTGTAATTGATATCAATATCAAGATCATCTTCAACATTAATACCACTCTTATGATTAGCATTATTAAAACACTATTCTAGGTTATTATTTAGGTCAACACTTCCAGGCACCAAGTCATTAAACATATCGACCATTCTCCAACCAAAAAATTCACCACAAACATTACTAGCAGGTGAATTAGGAACTTGACCAACGTTGGAAATATTATTGCAGTTGCAGGAGGTTATCTGTGATGTATCCAAATACGGTATGATTTATCAACTCCGTTTTTAAGTAAATGCACATGTATATCTTTTAGAGGTATCTCCTTACGTTTATAATTTTGGCATTTTCTACAAGGACAGTGATACACACCATTTCCCCTATAGATTATCCTTTGTGAAATTAATGAAAGATGCAACGCCTTCTATATATATAGGTGAAATACGAGGTGCATTCATCCATTCTTTGTTTGGAGGCTAACTAGACATCTGCAACGCATATCAGAAGTTAAAAGCTTTACAAAATAGAAGAAGATAAGAAAGCAAAGAGATTACTCTCCACTGATACCTACCTTGAGAGGATTGCAAAGCTTTTTCAGGGCTTTTTCGCCTCTTCAAATATGGCTCGCTTAACCTGCAGGTAGAGACCAATAGTAGTAGCAGGTAATTTATCAATAACCAGATTGACCCATATTGTTTAATACGGTTTTAGACATGACAATTTTTAAAATTCATATTTTATGATATAAGTACTCAACTGATAACTCTGTATCAGATTAATTTTTTCTTAATATAGTTGATAAAACATGACATCAGTTCTATATATCATACTATAATCAAGAATAGATTCAAATCAATAAACAAAAATTTAATTCATGACAGAGCTCAATTATACATTGATTTCCAATTTTGACAATATTAAAAAAAACATTCATCTAAAAGAAAAACCTAAGCTAGTGTTTGCCATTGCCTGACTAGAAGAAAAGATACTTAATTTTATAACAAATTATCTGAAACTGAAAAAGAAAAAAAAAATTGAATTCAAGTAGAAACAGATAACCCTAACTTCTTTTTCTTCAAACAGAAAAGCCTAATGAAGTAGAAACAGAAACCCCTAATATCTTCTTCTTCAAACAGAAAGCCCTTGAAACATAAACTTCTAGAAACATAAACCCCTAATTTCTCAATTTTACTCAAAGAAAAAAATGTTCTTACCTGAGAAAGATAACCCCGAAAACCAGAAAGAAACTCTTTTGAGGAAAATATCTTCAATTAGAACTTCACATGATTGGGAATTTTGGTTATGAAGGGAGAAAGAAAAAAGAAAAAAAAATCGAAGGTGGGGAAGAATGAGAAGGGAAAGTTCTGGGTTATAATGGGTTGTTTTGTTTGTTTAAAGACTTCACACGATTTTTTTTTTGAAGCATGTACTTCACACGTTTTAGTTTGTATCATTTATTTATTTTATTTATCGAAAATATAATTATTTTTTTTATGATTATTTAATCGGCTGGGGTGGAACTTAAGGGAATATGGGGGCAAATAGAAATAAAAAAATAACACATTGCTAATGTCATTTACCAGATATCGATTATTTGACTTATCCCAACTGTCAAATATTAAACTACTTCCAGAATCCGTCATTTTTTACGAACACCAAGTGTCCTAAAAACCTGGTTTTGGACTAGTGATGGCACCACAAACACGGTGCAATTTGAACATGAAACTTGTTACACTATCTTAAAGGTGTTTCCCAAATATAATCCATTGCTTTCAGCAACTATGCAACAAGTTCATGAAAGATTACCATACCCTCCTACCTCTACACCAAATTCAAGTCTCAATTCACCATTTTCTTCACCGGATAACCCAGGAAATCCAATCCTAATTTTGATCTCAATGCAACTAATAACAACAAACGAAAAGGTTTAGTAAGAACTGCAACAAAATTAGCTAAAAAATAGCCAAGAAATAGGAGGTTCTGAAGGTTTTAACATGACCGGGTTTATGAATCACCAATGGACAGCCGAGAAACAGATATCCGTTGACTGGAAGGTCGTGAATAGGGAGTTGACAAAAAACATCTTTCTTAAAAACAATTTGTTAGCTATTATGACAAGCATAAGATTCTTTTTACGGACACCTCGATAATGAATGAGAATCAAAATTTTATATGGAAAATGGAATGTGACAAGTTAAAAAGGCAGGTGGTAGAAGAACAATTGCAACCTCAAAACTCAATTAATGAAGAAGAAGATAATGAAGATGAATATCTTGAGGTTCAATTTCTTGGTTAATGTAATAGCTAGGTAGTTTAATAGTTTAATAATTAAGATATAATTTGTTTTAAGCATTATCGAGATGAAATAGTGAGTTATTTGAAATAAATACCTAGTTAGTTCGATGAAGTTATATTTTTTTCATTACTTGAAATAGAAAGTGGAAACAATACAAACAAATTAATGGTACAAACAAATTAATAATTCAAACGGGCTATGAGGAACTTCTTAAGGATGTGGAAAAAAGCTTCGTATTTGAAATTCTTTCTTTTCCATCTTCTCCATTCCCTGAAAGATCTCGCTATAATATCATTACCGGTTTCAACCCTAATTCGTTATCGATTCGAAATAAAGCTATAAATTATGCTACTTGTTTCTTTATTTTTTGAAATCGTACAAACAACGTTGCTACATTACGGTTATAAGGGTTACCAGTGTCAGCGCTAAAGTTTTCATGAATGATCGGCCAATAACTCTGACTCACTAAACCATTTATCGTCATTCTACACCCCTGGCCGGATAACATACTACGTAGTTTCTGCAAAGAGATGAATCTTCTTCCTGAGTAAACTTAGGTTGAGCCATATTTCATGAAATTAGAGTGATATTAGAGTGAGAGAGTATATATAAAAGTTTGTGGGAGGTGTGATTTATCTTTGGGAAGGGTGGATACATATAGGGGATAAAATGAGAGTCGTTGGTGGTAGAGTCTTTGTCGCTCGTTCAAGTGTGTATGGGCAACGATTAGAAAAATAACTGCTGCACTCCACGTTATCCATATTGCATGTTTCCAATTCAACTAAATATTACAGAAAATAAAAACCAAACTCGACCTAAAGATTCACAATCAGGTTTTTTCTTAACCCGTTGTACAAATTTGCGTTCTGAATATGATTAGTCATTTGATGATAGTTTCTTCCAGGTACCCCTCTTGCTGGTTGAACCTCATGCCTCAAATCTTCATCAGGGTGATTATTTCAATTCATATTACTTCGTGTTTCTTGAATTACCATATTATGCATAATTTTTCTTTATTAAATGTTATTCATAATTATACACGTCAGCATAATCTTATGCATTTCACGAGCACTTAAACCACGGTATGGTCCACAAATGATAACAAATTTCCGCTTCAGAATTTCAAAAGCTCGTTTCACATCCGTTTTCAAAGCTATTTGGTGGTTGTTAAAATACATAATTAAGCGACCCGGATCACCTACGGGGGGATGACGATATGCTTGAACTAAGGTAAACCATTTAGGATAGATTTCTCCACTAGATAATACCCATGATTTTATTGATTCCCATTCATATTGAACCTTACAGTGGGGCTAATTCCATACTTGGGGTCTTCAAACAGAGGCGACTTGTGCAGAACATTTATATCATTTTGTGAACCCAGCAGACCGAAAAAAACTTCCATATCCAACAATTATAAATACCGGCATCTTCCAAAATAAAAATTGGTTTTGGGTAATGACCCTTATATTGACCGGCCCAATACATAGGTCATCTCTTCCACACCTAATTCATGTAGTCAAAACTATCTAGCATTCCTGGAAAGCCCCTATCATAGTTTTGCTTTAATATTTCTTGGATATCAGCCTCTGTTGGTTTTCGTAAATACATTGGACCAAAATGATTAATCATAGCTAGTTTCATAAAACAAGGAAAAATACTTATATGAAGTTGTTTTGCCCATACGAAGATACTCATCGTTAGAATTCGTTGGACGACCGTAACCTATAATCCTTAGGGTCGAGGTAACCTTTTGTTCCGGACTATGACCTCTAATATTCAATATATTAAACCGATAATTAAATTCAGGTTGTACCTGACAAAGTTCTCCAATAATATTTATCACCAAGTATCGGGGCATGTGGAATCGATGTTGAAAATCTTAATCAGAGTACACACAATCAACATTGAAATAACCGTGCATAAGCTTTTGGTGGTACTCATCCCACCCCAAATACGCATATCTTATTGTGAATACTTCTTTTGGCTCAGGAGCTCTTAGGATCTGCCTCGATGATTCTCCCAACATCATAGTGTTGGTCAAGTCTTTATCTTCGTTTGACTCATCTTCCAGTTGTTGCAACACCCGAACATAAGTTTGTTGTTGTATTTTAAACCGATCCATAATAAGTTTAGCATCTTCCTCAAAAAAATCCATCGACTATGAAGTTAAAAATAAAATAAAGTAAGAAATCTGTGAATTTATTTTAGAAATATGTAGAGAGTATGAAATTCTATAAAGAGTTATGCGAGTTGAATGAAATTGTTGGGGGTATGTATAGTGGTGGAAAATTTTACCGTTGCCTGAAAGTAGTCGTTGGCGATATATTATCTGTCGAGCGAGAGAATCTCTGTCGCTCGATAGACTCTTTATCGCTTATTCCATCTCCCATAGTGACGCGGTGGATGGGTAATGCGGATCGGAAGCGTGTAAAGATGATAATAATCACAGCGGAATAGAATTACTGAAAAGTAACCGGTAGAATGAGCAAAAATCGATAGAAATTAGTTGATCTTCAAAGAGATATCCTAAAATCTACGGGGTTATAGAAGTTAGTTGATCTTCAAAGAGATATCCTAAAATCTACGGGGTTATCTAGACTTCGTTAGTTCACTACGAATAACGACTATAGATATGAGATTAGTATTCAGACTTAGGGGTAAACCCAACTATGAATAAAAATAAAAATCAATAAACTCAACAAGTTTAATGAAAATAAAATAATTTTAATTAATCAAAAACTCCTCTAATTTTCGTTTTTGGAGCTCCTTATATAGATAACTCCTACTAAACAAACACTAAACTTATCAAAAACCTATAAACTTGTTTCCCAAGGAATCTACTACCTTTAGGCAACTGTACTAACTTATTAAAACTCTTAAAATAAAGTTTTAGACTCTTCTAAAATTACCCTAAATAATAAATCCAAAAATTAGTTATTTTTCTACTAAAAATAACATTAATAAAATATAAATAATAAAAAAAATAGATTTATTTTCCATAAATCTCCCTCCATCATTCTACCGGTGTTGGAGAAGATTCGTCCTCGAATCTTGTCGGTACCATGTTCTGCATGTGTAACTCGTTGATGACAATCTTCATACACATGAATTGATGTTGTAAAAAAAAAATTTATACACCGTATAGAAGCATGAGGTATGATGGAATCCCAAAACGGATCTTTATAAGTTGATTCAACAAATTCTCTCTTGTTAGAGTAGATATGAGAGACCATTTATGTATCATAATACTCAACAACTAGCTTACTCTCGGGCAAAGACAACTCATCAATATCAGGAATTTCTAAATCAATAAGTTTATCAGGATTAGATGACTCACCATGAAACTCCATTAAATCATGTGAAACTTCTTGGGACTGTTTTTCTTTGTCGAAACAGGATGTTCTTCGCCTTTTTTAGAAGAAAATTTCATATCCTCCTCATCATCGAGATATTTATCAAAGATCGGAGTTGTGTATCTCTCAACAATAACTTGATTTTGTGCATCATTGTAATGACGGCAAAACAAGTCTTCAACATTGTTATCTGCACTATTATTTTCTTTTATAAGCGACCATGGTTTAGATCGAGATTTTAGTGACTTCTTCAAATAACATTCTATCACTTCCGGGATCTCCTTCTTTGATTTGATCAGATATTCACATTTTCTCGGATCTCGTCTTGGTGACAATTTATTAACCCTAATTACTCGTCTTAGTAACATCTTATTAACCCTAGAATCAAACCTGGATCTGATACCAACTAATACAGATCGGAAGCGTGTAAAGATGATAATAATAGCAACGGAATATAATTATTGAAAAGTAACCGCTAGAATGGGCAGAAATCGATAGAAATTAGTTGATCTTCAAAGAGATATCCTAAAATCTACGGGGTTATAGAAATTAGTTGATCTTCAAAGAGATATCCTAAAATCTACGGGGTTATCTAGACTTCTTAGTTCACTACGAATAACGACTATAGATATGAGATTAGTATTCAGACTTCGGGGTAAACCCAACTATTAATAAAAATCAAATCAATAAACTCAACAAGTTTAATGAAAATAAAATAATTTTAATTAATCAAAAACTCCTCTAATTTTCGTTTTTGGAGCTCCTTATATAGATAACTCCTACTAAACAAACACTAAACTTATCAAAAACCTATAAACTTGTTTCCCAAGGAATCTACTACCTTTAGGTAACTGTACTAACTTATTAAAACTCTTAAAATGAACTTTTTGACTCTTCTGAAATTACCTTAAATAATAAATCCGAAAATTAGTTATTTTTCTACTAAAAATAACATTAATAAAATATAAATAATAATAAAATAATAGATTTATTTTCCATAAATCTCCCTCCATCAATGGGCAAACTAACCGATTTGAAAAGGTGCATATGACTTGGCCTTATGGGGTAATAATATGTGGAGATGGCGATGCTTGAGTTGTGGTGTTATAGGGGTGTGAGAATGTAACACTGTTTGGGTGTGTGTGAGATGGACGTGTGGATTCGATTTATGTCATCGTCTGTATTAATAGATGTTAGCTTCTTTTATGATGTAATCGATTGAATTGATCTAATAGAAAGGGACTGCAAAGTTTATCAAAATGTAAACTGTAACCATGGTATCAGGAGGGTTTATCTTAACCAATTTAGTCAATATTGGTCATCTCGGCCGGTATACCGCCGATATTACCGGTTTCGGAGTGCAAGCGAGACGAAACATATTATATCAGCGGTACGATATATGGCCCGTAATCTCGGCCGAGATGGAACGCTACGGTTCGGCTGGTATGGGAACGGTTTGGTAATTTTAGTTGAAGGAAACAGGGATAGATTGGTAAATTCACTAAAAGAAATGATTAAAACCTAATTCGTTTTCTGAAAAATCAAATGAAGGAATTCAGATTGATTGCACGAAACATAAATTCGTTCTCCAACTGAAAGATTGATTTCAATGGAGTTCTTAAACTAGTATTGGTGTTCTTCTTCTCAATTTCATCTGCAACGACCATCTTCTTTGAATTATTGAGTTCTTCTTCTTCGAATTTCTTCTCAATCTTATCTACAAAAGGTTCATGTTTGATTATTACTCTCTTCTTTTGCTTTGATTTTGATTTCTTTGTGTGATTTATTTGTAATTCTAGTGTATGGAATGGATTATGGTTATCAATCTTCTTCTTTGTATATTTGATTTACGATTCAAAAAAAAAGAAAAAGAAAAAACTGATGAGGCAGTGATGATTCAAAAAGAAACAATCTTATCATTGCATGTCTGTTAAAAGGCGAATCTGAGCCTCCTTCTTTCTTCTCAAATTTTTTTATATTAATTTTGGTTTCAATCAGTGTAGTCAGTCGATTATTTTGTTGTATGCAGTGGTTTTGTGTGTCTCCCAATTTAATATTTGTTATACCCTTTTTACCTGTAAATTTGGAACAGGTAAGCAAATCTCAAATTCAACATTCTTTCTTTCCGTGTGATTTTACCTGTAAAGTTGTATTTTGTGTTTCCAGTTTGAACTTTATATGAGTCTTGGGTTTTCTTATATTTTGAATGAATACTTGTTTATTTTTCTAAAGTTGATGGTATATATTATATCTTAATTATAAAAATTATAAGTATAAAATTTGGAACCAAGATTGCACCGATATTTGGAACCGAGATTTCCCCGATACAAAGGTGTAACAGTGTATCGCTCCCGGCCGAGACAAACTGATATCCGATATTGACTACATAGATCCTAACCACGTCTTTCAGCAAAATCATAGAAATTAAGATTCCTTTTAATGGTCAGGACTGTCTATCTGTCTCATATGGCATCTAAAATCCAATGGATTCCTCTCAGTTAAATCCACCTATGAAGCTATTTTTAATAACATGAATACGGTTACTGGTACTAGTTTCCAAAGCCAGATATCTTGGAATCAACTAGACTGCCACTCAACATTCTTCATTTCCTTTGGAAATGTAACCAAAGATGTAACACCCCGAGTTCCGGACCAGGGTCAAACTCATATGGAGGTCCGAACTCAAGCATTGCGGGTCGGAATGAGACTGTTGGATATATTTATTTATTTTGTTTATTTTATTTCACCAAGCACAATTAAATTTAAAAACAAGAATTCACTAATTAAACATCTATAGTAATATTCTTATCAAACAATTGGATTAAATTACACGTCAGACAATTACAAGAAATACAACACAATCAACAAGACAACCAATTTCTTAGTTCCACTTCCAACTTCCATGAAATCTGCAAGGAATGTCAATTGGGGTGAGATGACGGCTCAATAGAATGCATTCCCCTTCTCAAGAATATCAATGAATCAAACAAAGTATATAACAAGAGAATACAACCAAACTTCGAGGAACCAATGATATATATATATAAACGAGCTTACAAATATCAATAATGTTTTCAACAATTCATCCATTTAGATTTCAACACATGAGTTCACAACACCAATAACATTTCCAATAATTTATCTGATTAGATTTCACGCATGAGTTCATGGCACGATTGTCCTTGGTTCGTACTCCACCTATCGTCTATCCGGCACGGACAACCGCCATCGATGGTCAGGAACATAAGTTCTTACATGGGGATCATTACCCATTTAATTCTCGGGGATCATTACCTTTTTTACTCTCGGGGATCATTACCCGCCGTTAGCAATGAACCAAGTTCCATGTAATGGAAAAACATGAACTCATTTCCTTTTTTAAATTATTTTTACAAACAATACTAGCAAATCATGGCTTAGAAACATATGACAAACAAAGTGTATTTCATTTAAGCATTTAAACAAACACACTAACTGCAGAATCTTATATTATATGTTTAATAATGATAACTTGATCCGATCATCTTCAAATTTTAGATGAACATTCCTGACATATTTATCTATAACATATCCATAATTTACAGCAAACCAACGGCTCAAGAAAAAGATATTTATTTTACAATATCAACATTAAAATTACGCAGATTACATCATTTTACCAAAATATTCAAATTAAATTCATATTAATCTGAAATTTAGCAAATCCAAAACACAATGAAAGATAAGACATAAACCTACAACTTTTGTCAAGATCTCAAATCATTTTAATATCATCAAGATAACCTAAACACATCAAAAATATAATCAGGAAAAATTGTCTAGAAAATTCAGAAACATCACCCAACTTAAAAGATACATTCAACGGTAAATTTACGGTAGATTATCTTAAAATTTAACCATAGATACCTAATCATGTTATATATCATTAGGAAAAATCCGATCATCGGTTGGAGATATAGATTTACATAACTAAATTCCAGAAACCTAACAATACAAAATCATACGAAATTGAAACAAATATAAGTAAATCACCCAAAGAGAAAGGGATCTAGCATTCTACCTTTTATTAGCTACAAATTTCTCTTAATTCTCCATTGACTTCTTCTTTAAACACACTAGCCTCCTCTCATTCTCATTATCTTTAACCTTTTTGGTTTTCTAATATTTAAATTTCTTTATAAAACCTATATTATAATACTACTAATGATTATTATTATTAATACACATATTTAATATTTTTAATTATCTTTTTAATTTCTCTTAATTTTATTTATTTATTAAAACTAATTAGGTGTCTATATTTCTAACTAAAACTTGTAGCTTTTTTAGTTCAAGCAACCCACCTAGGTTAAGGAAAAGGAAGCAACAACCTAAACAACAAGGTAGCTACAGAACCCAACCGACAGAGGAAGTAAAAATACCGGGTATTGCAAAAGATGCTTACCAACTTGTGATATAATAGCTCTGCAAACATATTAATACTCAATGTCTATGTGACACTAGATAGCATACAACGTCTCTTTATTGATTGCTCTTTTGTTAAGAATGTTTGGAATGTTGTCGACAATGAGCTACTGCAATTTGTTTTGAATGTGAATGTACATACTATGCATATTAAGCTGTTTCAGGTGGGTGCTCCAAATAATATTTGTGTTAAGCTGTTTGACTGGTTTGGCTTTATAAATGTGGCAGTTGTGGAAAGCTAGACGTAACCATGTTTTTGAAGATGTAAAGCCACAAGCTAGCAATGTGGTTTGCATGATAAAAACTGATTTTGTAGATTGGAAAAGCTATGGTGCCTAACAATACTATTCTTAGGAATAATGGATTAAGAAATAACAAAAAGTGGAGCAGTCCTACAGCTCCATTTACCAAGCTTAATTTTGATGTTGCATTTAAGGAATCCACTAAAGAAGATGGATTTGGACTAATATTACGTTTTTCTTCAGGAAGCTGTCATGGAGCTAGATCCTGTAATTCCAAAGCTCTGGACCCAGAACAAGCTAAAGCAAAGGCACTGTTGGAAGTAGCATTGTGGGCAAAAAGGAAGAGAGTAAAGCATCTGCATTTATTAGGAGACTGCTCTAATGTTATTGACTCATAGAACTTGTTCTAATTGACTAATTAATCCTTGCCCCAAACTGTTTTAATTTATTATGGTGAGTCGATGGATTGATTAGTCAATCCAAATATATAATTCTCAGTTGGTGGTTTTATAATAAAGAAAGAGGACGTAGCCATTTGGTAGATGTAGACAATATATACACATTATATATTATTGAACCACGTTAAATCTGTGAGTATTTTACTCTATTGTTTTTGTTTATGATTTGCATCTATGTGGTTCTCTTTATACTTTTCTCATCCTAGTTCGTAATAAAGAGGTTCATGGAACAATCCAAGAAATCTAGAATTTCTTGTTGGCTAGTTTATTTCCACAAAATTAATTAGCATGTTTAGATGGCTTTGAACCGAACATTATCGTCCTTTGATAGTTGGTTATTATCGTCCTTTGACAGTTGGTTATGCTCCTTTACTCAAAGAGAGCAAAACTTTGTAGCAGATTCTCTAGTTAAAAATGGCATTTCTATCTCAAATGACCAAGAATGTCTGACAGTGTTCCTCTCTGGATACAACTCTGTATGCAAGAGGATATCTAGCTGTAACTTTGGTATTTTATTCAATTATATTTCTTTTTTTTTAAATATAAAATAATTAAAGTTCTCCAAAAGGTTGAAATCCAAGACTTCAAAGAATAATCTTGTTGATCTGTTCCTGATCTTATTTGGTGTTGAGATGAATCTTTCTGAACTAGCTTTAGCTTGCATTCCAGTTAGCAGCAGAATAGAGTTGGTGAAGAAACCTCGTCAGCTCTCATTCATCTCCTGTCTAAGAAAGATTGGAATCATGGTCCACGGTTTGGGAACTTCTCACAAAAATCGTGTAAAGATGATATTAAATCCTATGATTCCTTCTTGGTCGACTATTATATCAAGAAATGTAGAAATTAAAATGTAGAACTTTTTCTTTGTTTTCACATTTTAATTTCTACATTTCTTTCCTACAGGTTGAGCAATGGATTCTGCTCGCATATTTTGTGTTCTCGCAGGCTTCACTACATCAATCTTCTTCTACTTACCACGTCTTAAGAAATGGCTAAAGAAGCAAAGTGTTGATTAAAAACTAAAACTAGTAAGTGATGCCCTCGAACACGCAGAGTTGAGACTGATCAGATTTCAAGAAAGGCATGACCGTCTTCTCAATCAATTATGCTCTTATTACTATGTAATCCAGATCTGGAGAAGTCACTGGTGAATGCTCGAACATCCATGAATGAATCCCTGGAGTTCACCAACACTCCACGACAAATGCAGCTAAAGCTAATCCAGTCATACCCAGGCGAATAACATCTTTCAACTAGACATGCCAAACAGAAATACAGGCCTCTCAAGTAGGAATTAGAAGATCAAATTTCCTATCGTTTATACTCATGATTCAGATTCAATGTATAAAGTTTGATTACGATCAAACACCATTAGAATGATATCTCATCACCATAAAGTGACATCTATTAACAAAAAAAAAACCTAACCTAGGTCTCAAGGAACCAACACAAAGTGTTGATGAAGTTAATCAATGTTTTCACATTTCCTATTACTGTTAAACCAGAGTACTTTCATATATTAAGATAATTGCTTCACGCTATTGCTTTCACCTTAAACAACATCAAGATAAAATTGCAGCGAAAAAACAGAACTAAATACTTGCAATCCAATTCAAAGCCATCGGAGTAACCTTGCTAGGAAATAGTATGGAGTAACCTTGTTCCAACCTTCTTTCAGTACTTGTGAGCTTTTCTGCAGGTTCTTCTAGGCTCGTGGGAAGGATTATGGATATACAGATTTGATCGGGGAAACAAAAAAAATCACACAGGAAAAGGATTTTGATTTCTATTTGCAACATAAATACAGACCAGTCCCAACGACATGAGCCTATTCTTTTATTGTTCACACTTAACAAATGACTTACATTACAATCAAAAATTAAGAAAAAAGTAAACGAAGAACGCAAGAGGAATAATAACAATGCCATCTCTCAAATTACAAAGACCCAAGATCAATCAAAATCACTCTTCAACCGCAAATATCAAAGTTCATCAAGATACTAAAAGCATGTGAGTATTATAAGTGTGTGAGGTGTGTGTGTGCAAAGAGTGTGTGAGAAGTGTGATGTACACACAAGTGTGGTCGAGAGAATGTGTGTGTTGAGTATATAAACTAACCAGAGTCATGTATACAAAACCATCTTTCATTCAATCAAATTGATTAAATCGTTTAGCAGAATCAATGTAGAATTCTATCAATTCTATCATGGTATCAGAGCATCAGTCTCAGATTTTTCTGAGGGATCGATCCTTCTTCATCATATTGATTCTTCTTCTCTTCATCAATTTCTTCATCTCATCTGTTTTCGATTCAACACCGAGTTCTTGAAAAAAAAAATGGAGTTCTTGAAGTAATGATTTGTTCTGAAGTTTGATTTGATCCTGATGCTTTGCTGCAACGTCTTCAAACAGGATCAAGCATGATTCTCATATTTGGAATTTGATTTAAATCACTTGAGCTCTTGGGAATACAGGTTTGCAATTTTGTTCTTCATTGAAACTTGATTCTTCTACCTCAACTGCTTAAATCAAATCAATGTTGGTAATCTCGAATCTCATCTTTTGCTTACTTCAAATTTGACAACATGTGTTCGATTTCTATGTCACTACCTCAACAACATCCAGTTTCATCTTCAACCAAATATTTACATCATAATTAGGTTATTCTTATTTGGATTTTGAATTGGAGTTGGAGTGTGTACTGGCATACATTTTGGAGTCCTCTTTGTTGAGTCTGCATATGTATTAGTGTGCAGCCTATTGTTCATTTCTATCTTAGTTAGGTCTTTCATTTCTTAGTTCAAAATAAAAGGATTCGATTCTTGAATCAATTCTTGTTTGGTGAATAATAAATTTTGCATCCCAGTGTGTGCAAGTTGTTCTTATTATCATATGTTCACATGTGTTGTGCTGGAAGAGTTGTAAGAGTTGTATGCTGGTGTGAATGTGTGGATTTTCTAAATCTCAGACTTGTTGGCAGTTTTGTTGGTGTTGGCAGATTAGTTGGTATTGGTGGATTGTTTTTAGTCCTGGTCCTCGTACTGATATTTGTGTGCTACTAGGCCTGGTATTGGGGCTACGTATTGGAGCTACTCACTCATCCAGGTTCATTCCCCTCATAAGAGTGCTGGCTGTGGCGGTTCGCTATGGAATTCTTTCACCATATATCAGTTTTCAGTTACTTGCTTTTGGAGTTATAGGCTATTTCTGTTTTATTTTAGAGTGTTCAACCAATGCTACTTGCTGGAACTCTTGGTCTGGAAATTTGTTGCTAACACCAATGGTTTTGAGCCTGCTGCTGCTCTTCAGTTTATAACTCTCAGAGCAATGAACCCAAGTGGCCATACAATAGAGGTTACAAGTCTATCTCCTAGTGCTACAGAAAAGGATGTTTACGATTTCTTTGCTTTTTCTGGCACCATTGAACATGTCGAAGTAATAAGATATGGCGAATGTGCTTGCACTGCTTATGTAACATTCAAGGATGCTCATGCCCTGGAAACTGCTGTGTTGCTCAGTGGAGTTGTGATTGTGGACCAACGTGTCCACATAACTCGCTGGGGGAAGAGTGGAGATGAATCTGATTTCTGGAATAGGCCGTCATGGAAGATTGAAGAAGAAGAAGGTGGCTCAACTAGTACCCATAGAGACGCCCACTTTGTCCCTACTGATGGGGAAGCAGTAATGATGGCTCAGGATGTAGTTAAATTCATGTTATCTAAGGATATGTACTGGGAAGAGAAACATTGATCAAGGCCAAAGCAATTGATGAATCTCATCAAGTCTCAGCTACTGCAGCAGCTAAAGTTGCTGAAATTAGCAAGAAATTTGGGCTGCCTGATAAAATTTCTGTGGGAGTAGAGACCGCTAAGTCCGTTGATGATAAATACCGAGTATCGGAGACCACTAAATCAGCCCTCTCTGCAGCGGGAAGAACTGCAGCAGCAGCAGCCACCACTGTTGTCAACAACAGCTATTTTTTGTAGGAAGCACTTTGTGTTTCTGATGCTCTTGCTAAAGCAGCCAAAGTGGCAGCTGATTTAGGTAGTCAGACCAGTCAAAGTGAAAGAATTAAGAGAATTTGGGCCAGTTCTTCTGCATCAAAATTGTTGCTGCTACATATTCTTCTTATCATGATGTGCCGATGGTGCTTTCTTCAACACTTCACACTTCAACACCCACAGACTCTTCTGAAATTCATTATCTTGCTCTGTGTGTGTGCAAAGAGCATGTACAATCTCAAGTAGCCTCTTCAAACCTCCTTGAGCTTGAGGGAGGGTAAAAGCATGTGAGTATTGTAAGTGTGTGAGGTGTGTGTGTGCAAAGAGTGTGTGAGATATGTGTGTGTGAGAAGTGTGTTGTACACACAAGTGTGGTCGAGAGAATGTGTGTGTTGAGTATATAAACTAACCAGAGTCATGTATACAAAACTATCTTTCATTCAATCAAATTGATTAAATCGTTTAGCAGAATCAATGTAGAATTCTATCAATTCTATCAGATACCACTTCTTGTTTTATGATTGTTTTCTCAATTTTGGAAGAGGCACTCACAACTTCTCCATTCGAATTTGACTTTTCATGGATGGCTGGTTTTTCAAGTTTCACATTAGTAGATTGTTTCTTCACCTTCACAACTCCATTTCCATTGGACAGAGTGGATTTAACAGGGAAGACAAGTTTTTTGGCGGTAGGACTTACTCACCTGCCTATACAACATATTATTTGGGCTGATTGATTGTGCAACAATCCTACTCTCCCATGGCCGAGCTGCAATCCAGCGTTCAACCCAGCTCCAGCTCCAGCCCCAGTTAGCTTCATACGCTATCCTTTCATGGTTTGGATTAGAGTTAGTTCTCCACTGCAAATCACAAGTCACATGGTCATGTTTTGTAGGTGCAAGCCTGTAAAGTTGCCGAAACTCACCAATTGAATAAATGTGCACCAATACATAACATGGCGCCCATAGGAGCGCTAATTAACTAACTTAGGCTAAGATGATTTGTAGCTTATCCTGTTCTCAAACACCATACGGGCGAATTACAAAGTTTATGGAACGGATTTTGACAAAGTTGGTTATCTCAATCGTCTTGGAAATTCGAGCTGACAGGAAATCAGCCACGTCCATGTGATTGTTATGCTTGTTGATTATGTGATAAACTGACAAGGAATTGAAAATACTCGAGCATACCTGATGAGAAAAGGCGTAAGCCATGGCCCCATCACGCTTAACTGAGGCATCTTCTTGCTGTTGTATCCTAGACAGAATTTCCTCCATTGTGTCAGACCCACCACACCATTCCTCCTGTCAAAGTCAGCATGTGAGTTCCAAATTCAGAAGCAGAAAAAAAGGAAACAAATACCACTCCTCTTGTCTCTGAGGAAACCAAAAACAGTCTACAAAAGAATCATGTGAAAAATTTCGAACAGGGACAACAGAGACAGGGGTATCAAACTAGATACGTTATAAACTGAAGACTTAAGATGGAATTAAATTTTAAGGTGGATAGAGCCTAGTTTCAGTTTTGTTTGACCCATGTGTAATACAAAGTTACACTTCACAAAACTCTTGTCTGAAGTTTATGTAGATTTTTCATGTAGATTTATTGTGAAAAAACAAGAAACTGGTATCTCTTTCTCTCAAATGCCGTTCCAAGCATAGATACAAAAGGGTAACAGGTAAAGAATATTGTTTCTTTGGGTGGTGGATCACTGTATGAGCTATCATATAAGCACAATACTGCTTGTATGTTGTCTATGCATTTGACTTTGACCTAAAAATTATACATACCTCAAGCTCATGAAGCTTTGCTTCATGTTTCAACTGACTCTCTAGTTTCTTTTGTTTAATCCGACCCTCTGTCACCATATGCACTCGACGAGCTCTAATCTCAGCCTGTGTTTTACTCCATGAATAAAGATATCTTAAAGTGGATGATGACTGCTTTCTGACTGTTTGGTTTTGTATCAGGGCCTTGAACGTTACAATTTTTTTCATTTGTCTCAAAGTTTTTCTTGCCTGAAAAAATGTAAAGTTATGGTCAAAACATATAAAAAAACAGCAACGCGCAGAATGGCCTTCGATAATGTGCATCGTACCATAAAAAAGTTATTTTAAAGTAACATACGTTATAGCCCCGAAATGCAGTTTGAATTCGTGTAGCCGCTACGTCCTCAACTGGAAGGTCTAAAAACCGGGGATTCCCATTCTTCAACTTCAATCCATTTATTCCCTGTCGCATTGAAATTAAGGATCACATTACGTAATATTCAGAGAGGTGCAAAAAGATTTCTAGCAAAGAAAGAAGAACCAACTTATTTCAAAGCGGACTTTAGAGGCCTTCGCGTAAAATACAGGATACAATAGTTGACGAACTACGAGACGCGTAGCTACATAAGGATCAGTGATAGCAAGAGAAAATACAGGAGGAAAAATGGATGAGATGATGATTTTAATTTTCCCGGGCTACTAATCATAACTTCGTAAACTTTTTCAACAAGGTATATGCTGACTAATCAGTTTTACACCCATCTGGTCTTTTTCTTACATGGATTCAAATATGCTTTGAGATAAATAGACAAAAAAGCTTTTGTTAGCTCCCAACCGAACAAAACCCTATGTCCAGTCTCGGAACCCTAAACATTTTCTTTTTGGATGAAATCTGCAATACACCATAAGAATCAGAATCATGCCAGAAACTTCTTGATTCTTACCTTTGCTTGTTTGGCTTTCTCTTTCTTTACTTTCTTTAGGCGAACAATTGTCTTAAACCAGTTCGCAGAGCCCATTCCTTGTGTAAGTTTCTTTATCTCGTAATATGTAAGTTGGTTGACTCCAGAAAACCAAAAAATTTCTGGAAGGGAGGGACAAAACAAGAATCTGATTATATACTAGGAAATGAATTTGAAACAGTATGTCTATCGGGTTACTAGAGCCAAATCATCCAACAAAGAACTGATATTTGAAGTTTAGCATCCAACTCAATAAGCACATCAAAGAAACATTAAATAGATACACATGAACACACTAGGCCTTCAGGCTCGATTATCACTAATGCAAACTCATCATCACTAAATATAACCAAAGGTATCATCAACTGCACTTTTGATTTAATTGACATCCCCGGAAGAAGTTTGTAACAACTTCAGAATCAAATGAAATGCCCATATACAAAAGCTATCGAATTTTACAGTGTAAAGTTTATTTTCTAATGTATAAATTTATTGTTATAAGAAGACACAACCAGTGATGCTTTTAGAAAGGAAATAAAAAGGAAACGATATCTAAACAAAACTTCTACATACTCTTCCATGTATTTCTTATTAGTCCTTACCTAGATCTCTGAATAACACATATTCTATCTCTCAGTATTGATATAAGAAATAAAACAGAAGCTATTTTGCTAGATTAAATAGAAAGATAAACAGTGGAAAAATAATAAATACACAGAGAGGAAGAAATGGGTACCTGGGAATGATTCAAAGAACCCACGATACTCAGAGGCGAAAAGAGATTTCGGAGTAATAGTAGTAGTAGTGAGTAGACACAAGTAGTGTAGAAGAAGAAATGCTGAACAAGAAAAATAGGGAGAGAGAGACGGGTACCAGATAGGGAGAGGGTGAGAGAACAAAAGTAGGTGTGGTGTGGTGACTGTGGTGTGGATCTGCAATGGCCCATTACCAGCTTTCTCTAAAAAAAAAAGATATTGAATTAAAAACTTAAAAAATGGAAAAATACTAGAAATAAGTTTAGTTTTTCTAAAAATAATCAAAACTGAACAGACGTTTCAACTCATTTACAAGATTGGTGGTGAGTGATCTAATTTTAATTAGGAAGACCCCACTCAACAATAAATAATACAGAGACAGCGGAACAAACATGAACATATCGAATCAACCATGGAATTTATTAAATAATTTACTTGGGTTTTCATGACAAAGAAACGATTTGATCAGATTAAAATTAAAATTGTAGGTGAGGGAGAGAATGTTTTGGTAGGTCAGAGGTTTTTATATGGGTACATCCTTATCCTAAACCCCCAGTACCCCATAATGATTATTTAGGTGTATTTTTGTTGGCCTCGTCTTAACTTTGGGTTAAGATCAAGGGTGTGGCCCCGTGTGGCCGATAAAAACACCGAATTAATAAACTGCCCGACAAGCGTAGAAAGATTACTCTCTATATGCAGTCTATGGAAAACAAGTCAAATTTTTCCTACATATTTCCCCTGCACATAATAAATTCTGAGTATCCAGACGGATTATTGTTTAACAATAAAATTAAGAGAAGATATTTAAAATAGTTCGGTTATTATAAACCGGTTGTTGTGTGCAACACTATACAAAGAACAAAATTAAAAAAAAGATTGTTAATATTTAGTTTGGTTTTTCCTTTCATAAAAAAAAATTGTTTAGTTTTTTCTATTTCCAACGCTCATATTTTCTACCTAGAAATTATAACATAGTTTATTATACACGACCCGTTTACCGTATAATCCATCTATCTAATCCGTTTTAACCCCTAGTCTAAAAATAAGTATTTGGATTGATTTTTTAAATCGCTGGTCCAACTCACGTAAATGTAATAAAATTTATATTTTAAATATTTCATACTTACCCTTTCAATAACCAACGTATAAATCGAGTCGAAATCAAATCTTCCAAAAAAAATTCTTCAACTCACAGATCTGATTTTCTCTCTCTCTGCTTCAGTTGGTGTTTTTCAGTTTTAGGGTTCCGATATCAAATCTCCAAGTATTTTTTTGTAATCTTCTTCTATGCTCTTATAATTTTTGTTATGCTTTTTTTTGTTTTTGTTTTTTTTCAACTGAAATCAGGATAATCAACTTGATTTCATGATTTTGTTTGTTTTCTTACACTGAAATCCTGATGATTACGATTTCTATGATGTACATTTTGTTGAATTCCATGATCGATCTCGTTTTTGTTCGTGCTTTAGTTTTTCTTTTGATTTTTGAAACTGATTTTTGTAATTGTTCTATTTTGTTAATTAGATTGTCGTATTCAATTTGTTTACATGTCGTTTGATAATAGATTTTATTTGGTTTTCTTTTATTTTTTCAGGAAATCATGATTTTTGTTCTTTCTTCTGGATGTTTTGAATGATTCTTCAGTACATATTAATACGTATTGTTTTTCTAAAAATTTTGATATATATTGTTTTTATAGTATGCTATTTTTGTTATATATATTGTATGGTATATCATTTTTGAATCAGTACATATTTGTTTGCACTGCATATAATATGCTTTTGTTTGTCTGTTATGTGTGAATCTATAATATGTGTGATACTTCTAAAATAGTACATATTATGTTGTACTGTATATTTAGTATTCCTATCATCTTATAATATATGTTTAATTTGTGTGTTAGTGTTATTTTATTTGGATCACATTTCTTCAGGTTCAACATGTCAGGTGTTGGTTCTAATCCAAATACCTTTTGATACTCTCATGTATACCACGAGCAACACCACATTGCATATTTGGTTACGTTATCTTCGACTTTGGAAGATTTAAAGTTTACTATTTGTAATGCGTGGAGCTGGTTGACTCCATCAACTATTGTTAATTATGTTGAAAATGGAGTGAAAGTCCCTGTCCTTGCTGATGTATCTCTTCAAGGGCTTGCTGCATTACATTTTACGAAGAATTCAGATTTCTTTGAGTTGCATGTTGATGTTGTTTTATCTGGTGCATCTAGTTCTTTGAGAAGTGCTTATTTTGACAACAGTGCTGAGCTGGTTTTGAGTGCTAGGAACAATTATTTGAAAAATTGTAAAGAGTTTGCAAGTGTTCTTTTTTCTGATGGTTGGGAGAATATTTTTGAAGATAAAAACCATCTCTTCTATGGTGGTGTTGAATTTTTTCGGTTAGCATGTGAGAAATATTGTTTGAGGACTGGATATAAGGTTAAAAAATTAAAAGAATGACCTTGAGAGATTCACAGTGAGATGCATCAATGTTGTTGCTCTTGGATGCTTCATGCAGTTGCCATGAATGGGTCTTTGGATGTGTTTAAGATAAAGGATTACGTGGGTAGGCACACTGGTGATGCTGGTTATAGGTTGAGGAGTCCAACTGTTTCGAGGAAGCTTGTAAATCATTTAGTTCATGAGCGTGTCAAGCACAACCCTCTCATAAAGCCGCAAGAGATTATGAATTACAGTAAAACCTCTATAAATTAATACTCGATAAATTAATAATCTCGATAAAATTTAATAATTTGTCCAGTCCCAACTTGGGACCAGTATAAAATTGGACCCCAATCGATAAAATAATAAGATAATAACTTTTTTGAAATCCCAGTGTATATATATTGGTCCCAATGAAACTATAAATTAATAATTACTAAAAGATTCCAAATTCTAAGGTTGTCTAGTAAAAAATGAATCTATAGTCATTTGTTTTTTGTTGAACTTCAAATTTATATTGAGTTCATCTTTAAATCTCCTCATTGCACTTAAGAGTTGGGGCATTGTCTTCTCGTATTGCAACAAAAAGTTGTGAAGAGTTGTTGCCGCTTGCAATGCTTCTTTCCGAGTGACCGGTTCCAAAGCTATTGAATCATCCTCAACTTCGTCATCGACCGGATTTTGAATGGTATCCGCCAAAATTTCTTCAATGCTTTGAACCTCGTAACATTCATTATTTTCACCAGGATAATCTAGCAAGTGATTCACATCCATTTTGTGCCGATAATGCATACCTGTAATCAAGTTCACAAGCTCACGAATGTCTTCCCCAGAATTTACATCGTTTAAATCACTTGAGCCGGTTGGATTCGCCGAACGAATTTTACAGTGTCGAAAGCAATTTGCTATGGCCTCTTGTTGCACATTTCTCCAAGCTGAGACGGCCAAATTGATAGCATCTAAAACATTAATCTTTTCCGGAGAAGAATGTCCAACTCATAACCTTCCAAAATCTTACGGTAAAACCTTTTACGGTAGTATATTTTAAAGGCTCTAATTATCCCAGCATCACATGGTTGAATTTTTGAAGTCATGTTTGGCGGTAGGAAAAACAACTCAATGTTTTGCAACCCTTGGATATTATTTGAATGGGCTGGACAATTATCCACTACCAAGAGAATTTTTCGACCGTGCATTTTTTCATCCAGCCAACGAACATATTCTTCGAAAAGCAACCCAGTCATCCATGCTCTTTTGTTGGCACGGTATTCACAATCTAGGCTATTCATGTTGATATTCTTAAAACAACGTGGCTTTGCATACTTACCAATGATCCATAGAGGAATTTTTTTCGAGCCATCCTCATTGCAACAAATAACAATTGTAAGTCTTTCCTTGTCCTGTTTCCTACCTTCAAGTTGTTTTGTTGCAAGTGAATGGTCAGCTTGTAACCTGTAAAACAAACCAGATTCATCCATATTAAAAACATCTTTCATAGGAAATTGATCAATTTTTTCCCTTATAGACTCCAATTTCTTCTCCATGTCATGTGTGTCGACTGAGCCACTTTCTCCGAAACAGCGATATGATTTGATACCATGCCTTAACTTAAATTTCTCAAGCCATCCTTGTAAAAGTTTATGCTCTGAAGAATCCTGTGGATACAAAAGCTTCAGCGCATCAACCGCCTTCTCTATGATTAGCTCTCCTGTTATATTCACACGCTCTTGATGTTGGAGAAATCATTCATAAACAACTTTCTCCATGTCCGGGTACATGGCTGGTTTGTGACGCTTGGAAGATCCACCTTTGTCAAAGTCAGTTGATAGGAACTCTGATGATCGCTTGAGAGTGTTTGATATTGTTCCTTGACTAACTTTCAAATTCAAAGCTTTGTCAACCCACTGCACCAAATCTTGTTGAGTGCATCCTTGGTGATCTCTCTTATACTCGCATAACAATTTTCGTTGTTGATCGGTCATTGTTGATTTTTGAACACCTTTTAGTTTAGGAGCCATAGTTGATGTGATTTTAAAAAATTTCAATGGACATTTTATAGTGATCAATTTCTAACCATGTTTAATGTACTGCATTGGTACCATGGACCAACTTTTTGGTACCATGAACTAACTTTTTACTTATTCAAAAACAATGAACTTGACAAATTCAATTAATTTGTGAATGTACATTCATAAAATGTGCCTTCGAACTTGTTTTTATAATTTATTTTTCATCTCTAACTAATATACATTGTAACTAGTACATTGGACTTGGAAATTTAAAGGTAATACGTAAAACCTCTTTAAATTATTAAATTATTAATTTATCGATATAATAATATCTCGCTAAATTAATAAAATATCCCGGTCCCAACATTATTAATTTATAGAGGTTTTACTGTATATTAAAGTTGGTGGAAGGATCAACATCAAGTATCACCACACATATCATGCATTAGAGTTATCGCATCAAATGATTTTTGGTGACGATGTAAAGTCATACACTGATCTTGCTTGGTGGGTCACTACTGTTTGGGAAACCAACCCAGGGTCTAATATTGATTTTGATTTCAACGACACAACAAAGAGATTCAACAGACTTTTTATTTGCTTTGGAGCTTGTAGATAGGGTTATAAACTTTATCGTCCAATGATATTTTGTGATGCAATATTTCTTACGGGGAGGTTTAAAGGAGGTCTAATGGTTGCGACATGTCTTAACGGCAATCAAGGTAACTTTTATATATGGTACATATTTGATATGTAACTGTTTTTTATGTACCAGTACAAAGAGAATTGTAGTCTATTTTCTGGTACATAACAATATCTACTTTAGGATCATACACATCATACATAAAGTACATATTGATATACAATGTAGGTATAACATAATTTGAAGGTGTAAACATGAAGTACATACTGATATGGGATTTTATATTTTTTTCCAGGTTTTTATCCTTTTGCATATGCATTAGTTCCTGGCGAAGATAATGATAATTGGCATTGGTTTATGGACATTCTTAAAAAAGTTGTGGACCATCGTCCCATCACCTTTTTGACTGACCGAGGGGTGAAGGTTTGTTGAATGCAATTTTTAAAGTTTTCCCTGATTTTTATCATAGCTATTATTTTTTCCACTTGAAAAAGAACTTACCCATCAGTAAGTCTGATGAAAAATATAAAGAAGTGATGGACTATTTCCAAAAAGCAACATATGCGCTTTCTCTAGCAAGATATGAAAAAAGTCTTCAAGAAATGGTTTATCTAGGAAGGCCTTGGGTTGCTCAATATTGCCGTAACATTCCTAGGGAAAAGTGGTCTAGTGCATACTTCCCAGGTTGTAGGTATGGTCAGACTTCTTTAAACATTGCCGAGTCTTTTAATAATTGGATTCGCCGCGAGAAGAAGTTACCTCCTTGTGCTCTCTCTGACACAATCAGGTTTTTATAAGTTTCTGGTAACACTATAAGTATATATGTACTATATGTGTAATATGTTTGTTGTTTTTTAATTTTATTTGCCGTATAGGCTACGGGTAATGGAGTTGATGTTTGAACGTCGTCAAGAAATTCTTTTGATGGAACCGCAACTCTTAACCCCTGTGTATCAAGCCTTGCTTGAACTGCACATTCAAATTGGTCGTCCTTGAAAAGTTAGTCAGTCATATGCTCGCGTCTTTGAAGTTCATTCCCAAGGGTTAGTTTTTTAGGTAACATGCTCTTTTGAAATGAGACATCCACTAAATTAGTTTCTTAGGGGTACTGCAGAAAACATATCAAATATGTATTATGCAGATTATCTTCTTGGGTTTGTGTATGGAAAATATCAAATATGTATGTGCAGGTTATATTCTTTTTTGTTTGTGTAGGGAAAATATCAATATATACTGCGTAAATAATATGCTTGGTTTCTTGTGTGCAGGTCTTATATGGTAGATCTACAGCAAAAGAGTTGTACTTGCCAAAGATGGCGCGTGTATGGTTTTCCATGCTAGCATGCTGCTGCAGCTATTGCTGCATATGAGGGAAAGTTCCTTGATTATATCGACGAATACTTCAAAGTTAGTTGTTATGGCCAGCAATATTCAATCGCTATTAGACATGTTCCTAATCACGACAGGTAAGTTTTTAAGCAGTACATATTGATTTTTTTTATGGTAGTATCATACATGAGAATGGTTTTAAGCAGTACATATAAACCATAAACTAGAACTAGCATAGTACATATTGATATTTAGTGTAAAATACATCAACAAAAAATGCACAAGCATAGTAGATTTTTCTTATTTATGTTTTTCAATATACCACAGGCCTGATGAGTATACCGCATAAGATACTATTCTGCCACCAATAGTAGTTAGGGCTCCTCCAGGAAGAAGAAAAAAGAACCGCATCAAGAGTGCATGGGAGAGGAGCAAAAATCATGTTACATGTTCAAATTCTAAATTAAAAGCTCATCACAACAAGGCTACATGCAATGTTATCCGTCAGTACCAATATACGGATGAGAATTAATTTTATACTGTTTTTTTAGTACATTTGGGATTTAAATTCTTTTAGAAGATACTTGTTGCATTTTTTTAGGTTTCTTTTTTCATAACTTGTTTGTGTGCCAACTGAATTATGTTCTTAATGACAGAACGAGAATTTGATGATATAAATCTTATATTTTGCTCCATCTAAAAAGATGTATGAATATGTGTTTGAATGTCATTCACTATATACGGGGGTCGATGGGGAAGTGCCCCCTCGTTATTAGTGATTTTTATTCCCAATATATTTTTCTTTTATTTAGTAATCTTGTAGTTGTTATAAAAACACAATCAATATGTATTTCATAGTACATGTCAATATGTACTTGTTTAGAATATGAATCTATTGGTTCAGAGTTTCAGAACAAAGTACATATCAAGATGTACTTCCTAGCACATATCAATATGTTCTGTCTTTCTATATAACTCTAAAATTAAATAGAAACCTAACAATGCTAATAAAAGATCATCACATATATATATAGAAACATAATAAGATCCTGATATAAACATAATAACTAAAAACCAATTTCAATAAGTAGAAACCAAGTTCAATAAGTAAACATGATAAGAAAGTTACTGAAGTACATAATGTGTAAAAGGACTATCCACTACATTACCTTTCATAGACAAAACCTTAACTCTCATTGTCTCCATAATGATAAATCCCACCTGGTCAACATTACTAAATTTACTTTAAAATATCCTAAGATTTCACTCCTGCCAAATGTGGTATAAGAAACAATTAAGGATTATCTTCTTCACTCTAGCCACAAAACCCTGCCCAACAAAAACTAAATGCACCAACTTATCTCCTCAGACCAAGATCTACAAACATATCTGAATTACTCTGCAGGTAAATATGTATTTTCATTTGGAGGGGTCCCAACTGATTTCATGCGGAGTGGCTGTCAACAACCTGCATGCTAACTTGATTCTTTTTATCTGAATCTTCTTCATCAATTGTTCGTCATCTCCCAAACTTTTTCCATTATGATCAATCTTTGATATCCTCTTGATAAAATGCAATACATACAAAAGGCAGTCTGGCCAGATTCCTTGTTGTGGACACTCATAGTCAGTCAACCTTACGTTGTTCACCATCTTTCTCTGATTCTCATCCAAGAACTGATTGATTGGGCAAGTATTCAAACATTTTTTTGGCATTCTCATAGCAATGATCCCTGAACGCCACAGATGAGTTGTAATGGATAAATTTCTCGGTTTCAAACTCAAACTCGAGCAGGGTCCAATGCTTGTTGCCATGGCACATCGGTAAAAGGATTTTCTCGATGTCATTGCTCATTTTCAAGATTGGCATAATAACATCAGTCACTTCTGCTCCCTTTAAAGTATCTGGTTTGTCAACATGATACTGAAAATTGGAAACGTTTAATAGGTTATTTCACAAAGTATATATCAATATGTACTTTTTTCATATCCAATGTTCAAAAGTATAAAAGAAGAAAACAAAACATACCCAAGCAGCTGGATCCAGGTGCAACACCTTAAAGTATTTTCTTTCTTCCTCAGTATTTGCTTGGTCGTCTTCAGACGCCACTTGAAGCTTATATTGAGCATAGTTGAGAAGATCTTGCTCTAATGCTCTGTTGAAGATCAAATTTTCCATGTAGCCCCGTTGACGCAGATGCCACCTCCATTATCTACTGTCTAAGCAACCGAGTTGCACATTTATAACAAAAACACATTTTGAAGTAAGTTTTTTTGACATATACTGCAAAACTTACTTGATTTAAAAGTAAAATGAAGGGTAAAAAGTACTTACATTCTCTTTCCTTTCTCAAAGTATGGAAGTAAAATCTCTATTTGTTCATCTGTCATATTCTCATAGAGTGGCGACTTGTGAAGATCCATGAACTTCATTCTTGGTTTCTGAGCTTTACGAGCTTTATTGTCCTTTCATGTCCTTATTGTCTTTTTTAGTTGCTCAGTTTTCGGCTTCTTCTTTTCAGAAAACATACTTCCACTATCAAATAACGGATATGTATTCTTTGCTGGATTTGCACGAGTTACTCGCCTGCTAACTTCTTCCTTAGTTGGTACTGACTTCTTTGTAAAAACCTTTGGTTTTGCTTTCACTTTGGCAACAGTCATCTTGGCAAGTTTGGTTGCTAGTGGAACGTCGCTTGACGTTTGGGTTGTTGTAACTTCATGTTCCTGCATTTTTGAATCCAGATTTTCAGTACTATATTTGAATTATATTTTTTCAAACAATGACAAGAAAGGTAAATTACCACAGGTAGAACATATACCTTTGGGTCATTTTCTTGCTCAGGTGTGACTTGATTTGCATTCTTCTCAAGTGTAAGTTGGTTTGGCTCAGCTGTAACTTGTCGAACTTCTACACGTCGCAAATCATTTCCAAATAAATTATCAAAATGTTTTTGAATGTCAATCCCAAACAGAGTATGGCTTGAAACACTACCATTGTCTTGGTTGAGAGATGCATATTCTTCATCATAAACTTCCTTGCTAGAAATGGCTAAGTCCAAAAATTCTTCAAATGTGAACTTTTCAATGTCTTCCATCTTAGCCATCTCAGTAAACAAAGGTATTTTCATGTTGACGAAGCTGTCGACCAAGTTTTCAACGTCTTGTTCATCAGGGTTCTGCGACATCTCTTTAATAGTTTCAAGACTCTGGTCTATAGCTTCAATCACCTTTTTCACTGCTTCTTTTTGAAGTCCAGCTAAATCATCATGCAACCATAGAGTTTTATTCATGATAGTTAAATACATATTGATATGTATAGTTATATGACAATAATAAAACACATTTGTAATCAAGTACATATTTATATTTACAGTTATATTGATAAACACATTTGTAATAAAGAGTGAAACTATCCAGCATTACTTACATGTGTGTTACTTTTCTCCTGCATCTCTTTGACCTCTTTCTCCAAATCATATTTAGCCCATGTTTTAATAACATTAACATCGATACCACAGAACTTGTGCACCGAAGGTGGTGTTGACAATGCAACATTAAATGGTACCATTTTGACGGTGGTGTCACTTAAAATATTTTGTCCATCTTCTGTTGGAATCTGAACAATTGGCACTTCTTTTCCCAAAACTACTTCATCTTCTGTTATGTTTTCACAAAGATGATCTGTTGGAGTAGTAGGAGATGGGAATTCTCCTGTTGGTTCAGTACCTAAATGAGTGGGACTCCCAGCAATTGAGTCTCGAAACTCTTCTTCATTTTCAAGCTACAAGGGAGAAGCTTTCATGTATATGTCATTCAACATTTGCAGAAGCTTTGATGCATCAAGCGGTCCATCCTCATGCTGCAAGGTGTTCGCTTCACCCCATTTTTCAAAGATTGTCTTTGTCAATTCTTCATATCTTCCTTTCCAATTATCTTCCTTCACTGCCTTCCCTGCAGTTTCTTCTTTATCTTCTTCCTTTTCATCTTCACTCTCCTTTTCTGCAACTCTTCTTGTGATTCTATTCAGAATTTGCTTTTCTTGATTGGTGTATTGAACCTTGAAATTTCCATTGAACTATACCAAAATAACAAAATATGTACTTAGAAATATGTACTATAAAAACAAGTTTTTTCATGAGGTACATATCAATATATATTGTAGGATAACAAATATCATACATTCAATACATATCATTATATATTGTAGGATAACAAACATCATAAATGTAAATAAGTACATATTTTTCTTACCTCATATTCAGTTGTATCAATATCTTTTTTGAGTGCAGCACATAACTTTGACAAATTCCATTTGACAGCTCTCAGAACAAACTTTTTTTTCGAAATCGTTTATATTTCCTCCGATTCCAGCAAATATGTATGCCCTGCATACCAAATCTGTTTTGGAAAAAAAAATCACCAAAACAAAGTTAAAGTAAATCATGATTTTCATTGAGTAAACTACTAAAAAGATTTTTAGTACGTATTTTTACCAATAAATAGTTCAAACATCCGGTAGTATTCTCGACTGCATTTACATTGTCATTTAGTGACTTTTCTAGGTAAGAATGTATCAAATCTGGCTATGACACATTCTTTGCAGCCTCGAGATCCTCCACAAGACCAATGTACTTTTCAGTCAAGGCATGTGCATCTTTTGTTGTGAAAAACAAAGTGATACACATGAACAAGCATATAAGCATTACAAGGTCTTCATCATCTCCTCACTTCTTCACTTTTTTCCTCATTCCCTTCTTCAATATCTTCCCTTCTTCAATATCTTCTTCACTTTCTTCTTGTTCATTTTCTTCATCACTCCCAATTTCTTCAGGTTCTTCATCACTTTGCTTTTCTTCAGATTCTTCAACTTTTTCATTTGCTTCCTTCTTAGTTGCTGGTTTTTTTATTAAAAGTTTCAAGACTTCTTCATGTATCCTCACTCTATTTAGCTTTTTAGTCTTTTCTACATCACCAAAGAACCTTTGGAAGAAAGCATTGTTTCGATATCCACCCCTTGATGTCATCATTATATCTTCATGTTGTCTTTTTTCTGCTCTTGGGATTCCAAAGATAACACCTACTTCTTCAGGAGAGGATGTCAGAATATGTGAAACTCCGTGCCTTTTGAATTCAAATATGAGCTCATCCGCAACTTTACTTCTCTTATAACAATGTATTAGATTGGTCAACGCAGTTTCATTCTTCATCCAGTCATCTGCACCAAGATTTGTGTAACAGAACATCAAAAAAAGGTTCCCATATGATTGTTCACTAATGATCCGCAACTGAGTTTCACTCAACTCAAGATTTTCAGCCTTGATTGCTTTAACAAGTGAGAAAATCCCCATGAAACCACTTCTGTAGATCCTCCTAGCAGGTGAATGCTTTTGTCTTCTTTGTGGTTTTTTTCACACCACCTGTATAATGAACACACTGTCAATAACCCTACAATATATCAATATGTACTATAATATAAAACAAAGTATATATTTTTGATATGTTGATATTTATCTGATATATCATGAACAAAGTATACATTGATATGCACTGATCCAATTCAAGATTAGAACAAAGTACATATCAATATATATTATCTTGTATACAAGATCTAGATGTCATAGTATAGAACATTATATATCGATATATATGCTTTACATCTATAACATGAACAAATTATATAGTGATATGTACTGATCCAATTTAATATCTAGAACAAATACATATCAATATATACTTATCCTGCAATCAAGATCTAGATGCTATAACATGAAAATAAGTATATACTGATATGTACGGATCCAATTCAAGAATTAAAACTAAAAACCAAGTACATATCAATATATAACCTATGTTGCATGCTAGATCTATGTGCTATAACATGAAAAACTATATATATATTGATATGTACCGATGTTGTATGCTAGCTATAACTCCTATAACATGAACAAAGTATGTTATATATTGATATGCACCGATGATTAGAATCAGTACCTTTTTTACCAGAAACAACAACACCCTTCTTCTTCTTCTGTGATGTTGATGGAGAACGAACAACAAGAGCTTTTGTAAGAAGAACTTTCTTCTTCTTCTTTGTAGATGGAGAATCAACAACAGTTTGTTTCATTTTTTTCGATGTTGTTGAAAAATCAACAACTTCATTGTTTCTTCTTTCTTTTTTTTTGCTGGAGAATCAACAACATTTTGTTTTATTTTTTTCGATGTTGTTGGAGAATCAACAACTTCATTGTTCTTCTTCTTTTTTGATTTTGGTGGAGAATCAACAACAATTTGTTTCATTTTTTTCGATGTTGTTGGAGAATCAACAACTTTATTGTTCTTCTTCTTTTTTGATTTTGGTGGTAGAAGCTTTCTTGTTCTTCTTCGATTGTGGAGATTAAAGAGTGTCGTGTTCTTCAATTACTGTTTCTTTTATTCTTCTATTGATTTTTCTCTTGGTACCCATTTTAGGTGGAAAATATGGCAATAGTTGATGACAGTAGCTTAGGTTTCAGCTGTATAATGCTCAAAGAAATCTATATTTCAAAGTCTGTTATTACATATTTTGATTTTTGTTGTTTGGTCTGTTTTTTTGGATTTGGTTTCAGGTGTTTTTAGATTTTGATTTTGCCCTAGATTTTCATGCTTACAGAAGTAAATAAGAGGTGGGTGGAGTAGCTGAAACTGAAAATTCAGTTAAAGAAAGTGAGAAGTGTAGGAGGTGGAGTTCATGGATGGTTCTACATGATGGGCATAACAGTAATTGTTAGTTTTTAAAACGATTTTGGACTTATGGATAAATGGATTTTCCCGGATGGACTATAGGTTAACTAGGTCCGGGTATTTTGGACTAACCAGTAAACCTCCATTTTTCTATTTCCATCTCCTTACAATCTCTAAAATTAATCTAATTTTTAATTCTATTTTTTCTTATTTACTACCTATAAAAGTTAAATTAATTTTGATTACAACTATTATCATTTTTATGTATTGTTTTTTTCATTAATCTCCTTTATTTATTAAACAGAACCATTAAAAAAACTTTCAAGTTAGAAACCCTAGGTCAGATTTCTATTCAATTATTATTGTATACATATTCCTTTCTCTTTTATCATTTAATCGTTGAGACATAGACGAATTAGTTACATTATATTATTGGTGAGTTAAGCAATTAGTAGGTAAATAACACATTCTTCTGACTCGGTATTATCTAAAGCAAAAAGGAAATTCCCAAGTTGTGATGAAATTTTTTTTCGTCTCCTGCTATAAAACCCGATTTACATTTAACCAAAAATAGTCATGTACGATTAAAATAATCCAACTTAAGTCTTCAAAGAAAAACTGAAATAACATTAGGTTTTACCTATTTTCCACCCATACTTTTTCTATTTCCCATCACATAAATTCACATCCTCAATTATTATATGTACCACCCAAATAGACTTTAAAACATCCTAAATGCTACCTTCATATATGTTAACTTTATATTTTATACCTAAAATATTTTCTATCCACCCCACCCCTAAAAACTCTATGAATACAAATCACTATTGTACATGTTCATGTTATCCTTTTTTTCTAGTGACTTTGATGAACTTTGTTTTATAATTGTTATTTATTTCGGGAGCAAATGTAATTGTACAATGATTTTAAAACAAACTGATGTTTTTTTTATCTGGTTTTATGCTTAATTTAGTTCAATGGTAATTGGATAAACTGTTATTTGAATTGAATTGATTAAAGTAATTGAGACAATGATGAGAGAGTGTTATCAGGTTTCATCGCTGATTGAAAAATCTCTCAATTAAAGCCATTTGTAGTTGATCCCCGAAAAGGTTTGGAGTATATCAAACATACAAGGCCTCAAAATTTCGAAGTTCTTTCTAGTTCACGAGTTTTGTCCCAATTTATGTTGTATAGTATAGACTCGCAGCTAGTAGAGATTAAACAAGTCTATTTATAAGACGTGAAAAATCGACTAATCAATTTCATCAAATCTTTTCATCAAATATTTTCTTTTGGTTGTTTTTTTTCTTTGTAAGTAGTAATCATGCTATGCCCAATATTTGATCCCTAAAGGGAATCGACTCGTCAAATGATAAATATTAAAGAATATGTGCACTATCGTAATTAATTAGAAATCTAATTTAGGGTTTACAACTTGATGTTTTTTTTTTTTTATGATTTTGGTTAATGAAAAATGGAGATCAACGAAGAAGAAAACAAATAAAAATGGTAATAACCATAGTCAAAGTTAATTTGACTTTTACATGTGGTAAATATGAAAAATCAAAATTAAAAAGCGAATTGATTTTATAAATTGTGAGGGGATGGGAAATAGAAAAAAAAGGGTGGGAAATAGGTAAAATCTAACACTATATATCACCTTATGAGACTTGTTTGATCATCACTTGAAATTAAACGAAATCAATTTTCACAAAAAAATTCTAAAATATTGATACGGGTAAACGTTGCGATGTTGCTTTATTAGTTTTGGTACTAGTCCAAGATCAGTAGATGACAGTGAGTTGACAAGAAACTAGGCAATGTTTTCGATTTCAAATAAGCTTTTGATGATTGTGGAAGCGGTGTTGTTGGAGAAAAAAAGATGAGAAGTAGGATTTGTTTGATTAGGTTTTTAGTGGTGGGATGGAATGAAGATAGGTAGGGTGTAAAAAACAAAGTCCAAATATTTAAAAATAGTATTTAGGATTTTTTAAAATTCATATGGGCGGTAAATAGGATTGTTGATTGATGGGAAATAGGAAAAGTGGAGATGAGAAATAGGGAAAACCTTTAGTTTAAATTGCAAAAGTTGATTGATGAAGACTTTACCATTAACCGTCTTGATGCGATTGAGAATAGTTCACAAGTCTATGACTGAGAGCAATCTATAGCAACACCTACAAAATAATGGCATGGTAAAAGAGAGACTGAGCACGTGTTTAACACGTTGTCGGTAAGACGCTTGCGCCTGGCTACACTCATGTAGGAGATGCTAAAATCCCCACAACAGTCTATTACATAAGAATTAGTGGTGTACTCGATAATCTCGTCTTTTCAATTGGTATAACAATTTGTGTTTGGTGCGGTCGAACCTATAAGACATGAGTCAGAAAAAGGTTACGAGAAAACCAGAAAGAGACAATGTATCACAAGATTTTGATACCAAATGTCCAAAAGTTGCTTATGTAGCCATATCATCATCTCATGAAACTTCTTGAGATAAAATAATTGAAAGTTCACACTACATGTATGATGAGTCTGATTCAGAAAGAAATAGAAGTTGAAAAAGAGTTAGCAAAACTCCTAAAGCTAATTAGTCTTCTGACCTCTGAGGTTTATAAATTAAAAATAGAAGCAATTGGTAGCAATCAATCGAGGTTGGGTTGTTTAGAATTTAAGCAATGAATTTCTTGCAACCCAAGTTATATCACAATTTCTAAACCTAGGTTGTTTCCTAAGATACAAAAAGTATATTTCTTTAGTTATAACTTGACTTGCATTTGGGTTCTTTCCATATTTTGAAGTGCTAGACATATTTAGCGTTGAGTAAATTCTATGAATGAATTAATTCCAAAATTAACTTCAAACTACTAAGAATAGACAATGTGCAATTAACTGACAATTACTTAAAATAAGATCTAAAAGTTTAGTTCACACACTAGATTAATTCTTGAAAAGAACCAGAACTTTTATGCAAAGGAGTTGGATAAGAAATAGCAATTTGTAAGTATGTGAAAAGAATGACTTGAAAAACAAAGAAGAAAAGTGCATGGGTGATAGACACATTTTTGTGTCTGATATGATCCCAATTTGTATATTGTTAGAACTCAATTATGTACTTATATTGGGTATTTTTTGTATTTGTGGGTATTTTTGAAGAATAAACCATTGTGGAAAATTGGGCTTAAAAAATGTTAAAGGCACCCTCATTTGGATAAAGGCAACCACAAATTGATAAACGCACTCGGGCTTGGTTGAAGGCAACCATCTTCTTAAATTCAAGTTCAAAAATTGGCGGGAAACTATTCTTCTCGATCTGTTTAGTTCTAATCAGCGTGATTTTGAGAGTTTTGGAGTTTAAGACATGGGCACTCTCTTGACTTAATAATAGGAGTTTAGAAAATATGGGAGACTTGAAAATCAAAAGAATATCTCGTTAAAAAAGGAAAAAAAAAGTTTTGGATTTGGTTTGATCTGGAGAAGATGTTATTCTCGCATTCATAGAAACAACAACAATATATTGTTCTCACAATCAGGATCGAGTTTGAATAAAGCAAGATCAAGATCACTGAGGGAAAAAAATATCTCGAGAATATTTTCTTTTTGAGAAAAGTCTGTGAAGAGTTGGGAGGAGTTATTGACGAGATTTAGGGTTGTTTTGATGTTGCATTATAAATAGAGAGTCGTGGAGAAGAATAGGGAGGGCTGGCTCGGCCAGAAATTAAGAAGAAAAAAATATTCGAAAAATTCAGTTTATGCTCGTGAAGAAAAAGAAAGAAGATGAAGAAACCTTTGGAATAGGTGTTAAACTGTAGTTTATAACCGTGGAAAAAAAATTCATATTCAAGAGTTATTGCAACAGATTCATGAATAATACCAACGACAGTTTCTTAGCTTTAATACACTATCAATCGGTCCTTTTTCAACTGCCTCTGAGGAGTGTCGTAGATTCAATAAATCATTTTAATCTATTTGCGACTCCTTTGGTTAGTTCTTTCTTGTATTTTTCTTCTTCCCAGGCACTTTTGAGCCATGTTTCTATCTTCTGAGAGTGTTTTGAGCATGATGAGCTAAACCCCATCACTGGGACAATGGAAGAAGCCTTATTTCATGATTGTAGTAATTATAATTAATTCTTTTATGACTTTTTGCATTAATTTCAATTGATTTATGATTTTTCTTAATTAGTTATGATTTTGTTTGATGGTGTATGCTTAGACTTAGAGCTTTTGATGCGTCATGCTTATGATTTACATCTAATGTTTTAAAAATCTATTTTTGGCAAAGAATCAGAGTCAATACTTTTATTATATGAGATATAAATTGTCTAGAATTAATGTATGAATCACATGAATATGAAAAATGGTGGAATCCTGAGTCCCAATATCTCTAAATATTATTATTGTCATCTTTTGTATATATTGTTGGGTTATAATTTAAATCTATCGAGACAACATAGTACTGAACTTTCGAGAATGAGATTTGAGCAACGCCGACGTGCAGTACATCACAAAGATATGCATTTTCGTTTACGAAATGACTTGATCGAACACTTATGATCAGATTTTGGAAACGGATAACATTTTTGAAACCATGCGCTATGTTTAATGGGTATATCTTTTGTAAACCCTCCCGAGACACCATTCGGCCGCTAAGGGAACCTATGGGTTTAAAGGCTTGCTGCACATACTAAGTGCAACCGCGATGCCTGCGAAAGTGAGTTTAGGATTACTTTTTAGCTTTTGTATTATTAATATCCTTACTATGTTGTAACAGATAGATTAGTCATTGGAACTCAACAAATATCTTTTTATAAAAATTTACTTTTGCAACGGCTCTTTTTTTAGATGTCCCTATAAATTCATATCTTCTTCACTTCACTCTTCCCATCTTCTTTACTTTTAATCATAATACTTATTTTAAAGTTAGTGTGTTGCAGGAGAGACTAACAAAAGTAAAGTACAATGAACAAAAAGGCAAACAATTTGAATTTGATGAGTGTTATCATTTTCTAAAGACAAAGTTTCCTGACCTACTTACATTCATGAAAAACCATACATTTGAAGTTGATTCCGAAGAAGACTAGGTTTGATGATAATAGGTTTTGTGGGTACATCTCTTTATAAACCCTCACGAGACACAACTCGTTAACCAGGGTCACTTGGTGGTTTAAAGGCTTGTTTACACATGATAAGTGTAATCGTGTTTCCTATAAAAGTGAATTAGGGTTTTAATTAACTAATATAATATACTTTCGTTATTTGTACTTGCACTGGCGCAATCTATTTTGTAATGAATAAATTAACGGAAGTATCATAAATAACCAATATCACTTATTCAGAACAATAATACATCACTAGATGGTAAGATATCTCATTTTCTCAGGATTCGCGGTTACACTTAGCACGTGCAATAAGTCTTTACACCATTAGGTGGTCCCAATGGACGAGTTATGTCTCGTGAGGGTTTAAAAAGAGATATACCCACAAAACCTATAATCAAACCTTCAACAAGTGGTACGACGCCCTGGATGACGATCTTAACATCTTCGAAGAACAATCAACACAAAAGGGTTGTATTTTTCAATCACCCTTAGGATCTCGAAATGAGGTTGGTACCTGAAATCTGAACCTTTCCATCTTCTTCATTCCTCCAGAGATCTCGCAACAACTTCGTCATCAGTTTCATTCCTAATTCTTCTTTCATTCACCTTAGCGGTTAAAGTAGAAAATTCTAGTACTACCCTTCATATTTCCTGAAATCGACAAAAAAGGCCTGCTCTGTTCCGGTTATTAGGGTTACCGGTTTCATTACAGAAGTTAACATGGATATATTCTAACCATTCCATGCTCATTTAACCATTCATCCGACGTTCATGAATCCTTGCTGGATAATATAATACTAAGTTTCGACAAAGAGATAAATCTTCCTCCATGGTAAAATTATCAACATTAATACTAAAATTATGGTAAGCCATAATACTAAAACGAAGAGATAAAAATAATCTTTCAATTAGGTTATTTGAAGTGTGGAAGGTGTGGTTTCGAAATGGGAACGAATTGGTATATACATGGCCTTTTTTAAATGAGAATAATTCTTCAAATTTCAATAAAATATTAAAGCATGATATTGAAAGAAGTGACGACTCTGTTCTGTTCCAGCCTAGTGGGTAACTAATAAAAATCTATTTAATGGATGCCTAGAAAGACTATGGATGCCTAATTATGAAAGGTGTTTGGTCCGCGTGCAACGACTAAAGCATGATATAAAAAGAAGTGACGAGTCTCTTTTTTTCGAGACTGGTGGGTCCATAATAACAGTCTATTTAATGGAATCCAACGTTTAAATTATTTACTTTGTCAATCTTAAAAATTGAAACAATCTCATTTTTCAACTCATGTAAGAGACGAGTAGATAGGCTAATATTTACAATGTCTAGTCTTTTATCATGTTGTCATTCTGGCGTATGCAATACATCAGTTAATAAAAACCAACGTCAATTATTCAGTGATATCTTTTTACATAAATATATGTTGATGTTAATGCAAAAAGAAGAGTCGTTGGTTTAAGTTTTCATCTGACTTACTTAATTACTCGAAATTTAAATTTTTCATTAATTAAAACAACAGGTACATTGGAAGTTCATTTAAATTTAAAATAACACTATTAATTCAAAACTAAATTGGAAATTAAAATACTAAATTGTGTGTGGTTCAGGGTTCACGTCTACGTCGGGCGTAAGTTTCGTTAACGCCGCAACACCAAGCGCACGCGAAGTGTGCGTCCAATGGGGTGTGCGCTTATGTGAACGTCTACACAGGCGTGATTTTGAGTTGCCTATGTCATGAGACGCACTGCTACCTTCACACCTGGCACGAGACGTACGCAAACTTCATGCATGTCACAAAATGCACTGCTACCTTCACGCTCCACCAAATTCGATTTTGGTCCAACTTTCGGATCACTTTTGATCCCAAACAGTTAAAAGTCTGGACTATAGCCCAAATATAGTTCCCCCACTGTGATTGGTTTTGGGCCGACGAAAGAGTATATTTGGGTTTGGTCCAGGTTTTACTCGCCCCATTGTGGATGCTCTAAAAAACCTTTTTTTGGTACCCAAACAATGGTGGATTATACTCGAAGATATGATTATTTTAAAAGCTTATTGTTGCATAGAAAATGTGACACCCGGTTTTGACTGGATGCATATCACGACACCTATGAAGAGTATGTGGCAATGGAATATGAGTAACGATCTTTTGTATGTAATTAACCAAGGTCGTTTAGTCTCAAAGGCTTCAGAAGTTGAAGCAACCTTAAAGTTAAGAAATCCTGCAACAGAAGCAATCCCAAGATGGGTAATTTACCTGGAAGTTAATGTCGGATAACCACATCGGTGCACGTATAAGACCAGATACTATTGAATAACCTCAACAATTAAATAGAGACAATATTGGTTGATGTATGGATCATGTCGTTACAGGAAAATGACCCAAATAACTTTTGTAGTAAAATTAGAAAACTACTTTTTTCCAATACAAAATACATTTAGCACAACTAAAGGAGAAGCTTACAATTATGTTAATTATCTTAAAGAGTTTTACCAAAAATATACAAAGGTTTGAGTATTGAGTAAGGAAGAATCGATAAGTAACCTAAACTTATTCTTTATGATACTATAAAACTTTTGTTCGTTTAAATCATATAAGCTCGAAACACCAAAGATTTTTTTATTTTTTCTAACCATGGCAAATATTTCACCAAAGAGGGAATGTCGTTCAATTCTAAAAATCCAATCGAACCATGAAAAAATATAAATAGAACTTAGCCGGAAAAAAATACCTAAATGAACCTATATATTAATTTTCTTACATGAAAAACACATTAAGTTCGTCTAAAAAATAAAGCCGAACCGAAACCAATAAAAAAATAATTAATAATAACAATAATATAAAAAATAACGTAACATAGATACATTCTTACCATTCACAAAAATATGTGGATAAAGGAGCTACATGAATTATTTTAAGGTAACTATTTTTTATCTCTATCGAATAGTCACAAAATATATTAGCATTCCCAGAAAAAGTAAGATACCTATATGTATATAATGGTATCCGCAACACTCTTACAAGAAAATAACGCATTTCGTGAGATATAACCGATTCAAAACCTAACTTTTCATTATGAATTTTATAATTCAAACTGATTATGATGAGGTTTAAATACTATGACGCTTACTTTTGTGGTGAATGTCGTACACATCGAAGAGAATATGGAACGAAAAAACGTATAACTAATTAATTTTTTGTGCCTCATAAAAACTTCAAAGTCCGCCGTAAAATATAATCAACTAATCAAATATCAATTGAACCTTCATCATTTTCTTTTGCATAAACAATTTGGGCGCTAATTCTTCTTTGAAGTTCCTAATGTTTCTCGTCTAATGTATTATTATTACGAAAGAGTATGTGTTTGTTGTCGAAACCCCAGATCTTGAAGTTGTTTGTGTATTGGTTAATAGCTTCTTAACAATGACAACATCATTGCAATTTAATAATAGTACTAAAACAACTCATCGTGGTTATCAGTTTAGCATAATACTTTGTTAATTAGACGAAACCAGCAGTTTAAAATTTCATCGTTTATTAGTTCCATTTATGGATTAGTATGTACAAGGATTGAAGGTTCTTGTAATAGGGATAGCATGAGTAGAGGATTCAAAATTAGTTGTGAAAAAAGGGATCAGGCGAGACTACAAATGGAAGTGCTTGTGACACTGGTGAACAACTAGTCAACTACTTACTTTCGTAATGAAGTTTGGTGGGTCATCTGTAGCTTCAGCTGAATGAATGACAGAAGTTTCATTTAGTCTTGCCAGTGTATGGGTTTAGCATTTCTTTAGTTTCTAGGATATGACCTAATTACAAAAGTTGAATACTTAAATAATAGTAGTAGGTTAGGGCTAGGTTTTAGTACATCATTCATTTCATTTTAGTGCTTGCAACTTGCAAGAATATTTCGTTATATATTGTTATCTGGTCGAATTCCTTTCTGCGCCGCACGTAATACTGTATTTACATTCGTTTTTTGTTGCTATCTTATGTTTTTATTATATCTCACGTTATTAAATTTCTCATTATAGAATTTATGGAGAGTGAATCATCGAGTGTTTTAAATGGGAGAACGACTTGGACTTCACCAATGGATTGACTGTTTATAGAACTTATGACAGAGCAAGTAGTTAATAGACAATTATTTGATAATCAATTTAGCGAAAATGCTTGGACGAACATCATTACTTACTTCAAGAACATAAAAGAATACTTCAAGAACGTTTTCGATATTCGGGTGAGACAATCAATCGATACTTTGATGTTGGCTTGGATGTTCTTGTTTAATTGGCAGATAAAAAATTACAACCAACAGGACCTAATACCCTTTATGAGATTAGAGAAAATTCAAAATTTGATCCATATATTAAGGTACATAATTTTGATTGTTTTATCGGACCGTGGGTTATAAGTCCAAAGGTGTCACTATCCAACTACCTTAAACCCAACAAAACAAATTTGATACAAAAAACTCATTATAAACTAATTGTCCATATTACCCTCACTTATAATTCAGCCCAAATCCATTAACAAATCACGCCCATCACGTCCACTTCACCTTCACCTTACAGAATTTGTTTCCCCTTCACCTTACAAAATTTTTTCCTCGTCTTCATCTTCATCAACAATAGCTTCATCATCCTCGTCTTCATCTTCATCATCAGTAGCTTCATCATCATTGTCTTCATCTTCATCATCAATAGCTTCATCATCCTCGTCTTCATCTTCATCATCCTCGTCTTCATCATCCTCATCTGCATCATCTACAACTAGAATCAGAATCAAAACAATTTCAAAATATTGACGAAATTGTTGTTCATCATCATGAGTAACAATTTCAACCTAAAATCAAAACAAAATCACAGATCAAAATCAAAAATGGTTTCATCATCTGTTAGGTTTAGGTTTCATCTATTTCGAAATCAATCCTTCATACTTAGGTTCAAAGATAGAAAGTATCAATTCCATTTGTTTTCACCCTTATTTATTTATGATTCAATTATGTTCAGTTTTGGTTTCATCGTTTTTTTTCATTCAATAAAATTTCAGATGAAAAAAAACGATGAAACCTTTTGGGGTTTCATATTTTTTCTTTTTTCATTCAAATAAAAAAAAACAGATGAAAAAAACACTATGAAACCAAAAAAGGTTTCATAGTTTTTCTTTTTTCATTCAAATAAAAAAAAACAAATGAAAAAAACACTATGAAACCGAATAAGGTTTCATCCATTTCAATTACATTTTTCTGAAGAAAAAATGTCTCAGCATATAAAAAAACAATGAAACCGAATAAGGTTTCATACATATCATTTGGGGTTTCATAGTTTTTTCATCTGTAGTAGATGAAACAAAACAAACGATGAAACCTTTTGGGGTTTCATAGTTTTTCTTTTTTCATTCAAATAAAAAAAAAACAAATGAAAAAAACACTATGAAACCAAAAAAGGTTTCATAGTTTTTCTTTTTTCATTCAAATGAAAAAAAACAGATGAAAAAAACACTATGAAACCGAATAAGGTTTCATCCATTTCAATTACATTTTTCTGAAGAAAAAATGTCTCAGTATATAAAAAAACAATGAAACCGAATAAGGTTTCATATATATCAATTACATTTTTTTGTTTCATCTTACTACAGATGAAACAAAACAAACGATGAAACCTTTTGGGGTTTCATAGTTTTTCTTTTTTCATTCAAATAAAATTACAGATGAAAACAAAATGATGAAAAAACTATGAAACCCCAAAAGGTTTCATAGTTTTCCTGACATTTCACCAACAAAAAACCAAAATTTGACAATGATGATATATCATTATATTTTGTTGAAGATTTTCGGCGATGACGATCTGGAGGTGCTGGTGATGTTTGTAGAGGATAAAAGAAGTAAGAAGACGTGTTGTTGGTGGTGGATTTGGACATATAGTGGTGGAGGAGAAACAATAACGACGAGGAAGCGATGGGAAAGGAGGAGGTGTTGTTGGTGAAGGATATGAAGGTGTTGTTGTGGCGGAGGAGGTACTGTTGTTGCTGGTGATGGAGGCGAATGAGGTATTGTTGCTGCTGGTGATGGTGGTGGAGAGGAGAAGAAGAAGAAAAGAGGTGTTGGTGAAGGATACGAAGGTGTTGTTGTGGCGGAGAAGGTCTGTCGCTGCTGGTGATGGTGGCGGAGGAAGTATTGTTGTTGGTGGTGATGGTGGTGGGGAGATGACGAAGAAGAAGAAAAAAAAAATGCTCTAAAATTACAATACCTAGGTTATATATGGAAGGGCATCTCGGGTATATTGAGAAATAATTAAAATCTAAATTTAATTAGTAAATGGGGTTTTTGTCTCATTTTTAATGAAAATAGTTTTTCTTTATAAAAGATAATATGGGAGGGTTTTATGAATGGTAAGTTTGTTCACCTTGGTTTTTTATATCAAGTTTTGTTGTTTTATTTGGAAAAAGATTAAAAGAGGTTGGGATAAATTTTAAGGGGTATAAAGAGTGGTCAGGATTATAGTGTTTTTAGGGGTGGATAAGGAGCGGTAAGGATTTGTTTCGAGGATCCCCTTCCCTTAATTTCCTCTTTAGTTACTTTTGAAAATTAGGGATTCCTTCCTCTCCTCCTCCTTCCGTTTCAACGCCATTCAATCAATTTCATTCTCAGTCGTTTGGTAATCTTAGTAGTGAAAATTACTTACTCTTCCGCCTCTCAGTCTCAGTGAGAACTGAAGAGAAGAATAAATACAATCCCACGTAAATCGTTGTTTCTCAAGATTTCTAATTCTTCCAGCAGTTGATGTTTGCTAATCAGAGTAGTGATGGACCTTTGTTTCTCGAATACCGATTACAGAATTTTGCGTTCTTCCAATTCCGAGGAAAACCCCCAAATAATTAAGAAATAGAACTAACAGTTTAACCTCTATATTTCTAGGGGTTATAAATCTCTTTTTAGCTCCCTAATTCTCCCATTATGTTTCCCCTTAAAGTAGTTCATCAGAATCATTACAGGCTTTGTGGATTCATCTTGATCTGACGTCGTTCTTATTGATGCTGCTGTTGCAATATCACTACTCATATCGGCGTCACTGCTGTAATGGTATTGTATCTCTCTGATCTCAGTACCTCCCAATACCCATTTATAATTGAATGGTTCATATTTGTTCATCAATTAACGAATTTTCATTTTCATCTGTCTTTTTATACTGCACTGTTCTCCAACTTAGAACCTTCTATGGTTGCTTCAAAAGAACCTTATATATGGATTTACCCGAGAACACACCAGTGAATTCCCAAGGGAGAGACTCTCAAGGGAATCATTTATGGATTTATTGCATGTTGAACTGGTGATCTCATAACTGAAGGCGATCAAGGTTTAGCCTTTTTACATTAAATAATGAATTGATGAATTCCTCGGTTGTATTTGTGCTTCTGTAAATTTATCAATTTCCTTAATTTCATGTATATTGCGGCGTTGTTGTGGCAGGTTTTCGAGTACCTAAAGTCACTGGATGTTGAAGAATTTAAAAACGTGAAGTCTACATACTCGATAACCTTTGAGAGTTTTCTTCTTTCTGCGTCCCTTAGATTGTTTGTTCATGCATAAATTGGTGTATGCAATGATGCTCCTCTTTAGTCAGACTACCATATGGATTTTTGAGTAAATTTGATATTTTAAAATTTACCATATGCAATGATGCTCCTCTCAGACACATTCTCATTCTCTGATGAAGGGATAACAACCATTTTTGAACTACAACAAATAACCAGGTTGAAGTAATACTTTGATGGTGTCATCTTGGCAATGGTGTCATCTTAGCTGATTTTGTATTAGGTTTATATGTTGCACTAATCATGATTTTGTTTGATGCTTAGCACTCGCTTGGCCTATCTGCTGGAAATTGAAGTTGTCACGTTGTTGAGTAGTTGTTCCAATTCATCTAAGGTATTGAAACTCGATTAAAAGCTATAATACTTTTTGCACTAATTAATTTGATTTTAGCCTCTAATCCAGTCCACGTGTGGAGTACCTTGCTACTCCTTGCTGATGTACTTGGCCCCTACATAAAAGTCCTTTTTGAGGCTAACAACAACCTGTACTGTGCAAGATTTTTCACAAACGTTTTGGTACAACAGATGCAAAAGCTTACAGATTTTATCCAAAGTGTTTTAGACATTAACCTAGGTATCTAATCTAAAAGAACCCTTACACATGCTTTTAAGCCCTTTTTTCTTTTCTTTTTCTGTACTGAATCCTGGCCTTTATGTGCATTATGTAGGACTGCAGATTGTTGAAAAACAAAAACTTATGGCGCCAATCCCCATTGACAAAAGTTTGAAATCTTTGGTGTCCTCCAAATAGAGAATGGGGTGCGGGCTGGTGTGAACAATTTTCCATCCTAATTTTTTGATGACTCAAAAGAGAGACAGCATGACTACTTAAGCTAGCTAAGAATCACTCAAGTTCTCTCACTACAATTGTATTGGGTATTGCGTGGTGGCACTCGGACAGCTCTACTCCTAGGGGCCTACAAGACCAGGTATGAAAATTGGATTGTTCTTAAATTCATATTATTTAAATTACATCTATCTGTAGGAATCAACATCATTTATTAGAAGAGAAAATGATGAAAATTGATCTAAATTACCTACACTGAATACACAAGCAGGGTTGTTGTTCTTCGTTGCTGTTGCACGGGGATTCTTTCCCGTTTTCGCAGCTATATTTACGTTTCTGCAAGAGATAGCAATGAGGCAATTAATTTTTATTTTCTAACAGTTGGTGATGCGTCTGCAGGTTCAAACTTTTCTATTTACCTTAAATGAACTGTACAGTTGTGATGTTAACATCCTTCCACTGCCGCAGGTTTCTGCCATTATGACAGCAATGGGTGTTCGATCTGTTAATCTCATAAAGGGGGTCTGTTTCGCCAGTAGGAAGGGGTGTGCAGGTTTGTTCTTATGAATGCATGAATGTGAACTCCTTATATGTCTTAGATGATTCATTAAATCAAGTTACCCAGCAAAAGAACTGATTACTAAATTCTTTTTTGTGCATTCAGTGACGGAGACAACCTTACATCACATTAATGAGGAAAACCCAATCTGCCCCAACAAGTATGAACGAGTAATATGGATTACTGGAAAAACTATAAAGGCTCTTAATAAGAACAATTCAATACGTTTTTTTGGATTTGGGGATGGTATTGCATCTCCAGTTTGCTTAATGCTTCGGCGATTTTATTTCAATTTCTTTTGGATTAATTGTGATTTATGAGGTTCATGTACTTAAATTCGTAACAAATTTTTGCAACAACCACAATTACTAAACGCATCTTTAGGTTCTTTAAAGAGGAGTTACATTACCCTGGATATGCAGAAGCAGCATTGCAGTACAGACACATTGCAAAACAAGCACGACTCACAGGTTGCTTCTTTACTGTATAGTCCAATTTATTGAAGCTTGATTATTTTTTCTCTTCCGGCTAACAATTCTGATTTGATTATGGAAGAAAAAGTTTCATATGATCGAATCATAAGAAACGCTATTTGTGTCGCCAGTGAAACAAGTGACCGGCACCATGTGTTGGTTATAATTGCCAGTGAACCGGTAACTATTGACTTTCCTCAAGATTTTACCTTTGCATCTTTATTTATAGCTCATTTAAAAATAATTACGGCATCTCTGGAGTTGATGGTCAGAGCATACAAATACCTGTTTCCTTTATCCCTTCAGGTTAACTTAGATAGACAAAAACATAAGAACAAAGTTTTCCGCCTGGTGTTTCTTAAGCATTGGCAATACTGGAAAAAAATTACTTTCCTACCAGTATTATTCCTTATAGTCTACTTAATGGAAGCTTAAGATCAAGTGCTCATCTAAAGCATGCATATAGTGTTCCTTAGCATCGTAGCAGCTCAGGTATCCACATTCCTATACCATTCTAAATATGGTATGTAACTTCTAGAAAAAGAGATACGATATTCTCTAGCAATGTAACTAAAAACAGGCTACACTATGGCAGGGACTTGGATTGGAAATTGGTACTGTGCCTACGGATGTTAAGAAGGCAGCTATCTGTGGTAGGGACTTGGATTGGAAATTGGCGATGTGCTTATGGATGTTAGGAAGGCAACTACCTGTGATAGGGACTTGGATTGGGAATTGGCGCTGTGCTTATGTATGTTAAGAAGGCAACTACTTCGGCTTCAATTGCTGCAATGACTTTCATGCTAGCTGGTGTTTCTTCGTAAAGGTAACAAAAAAGGTTCTTCTAAGGACTAAAAACCTTGAGAAAGTACTGCTATTCCTAGAAATGCACCTGGTAAATCCGCTAAGTCTAAAATGAAGAGAGCACATTAAGGGTCTCAGACTCTCAGGCAGTGGGTCTGTCAAGTGAGCGTACTAATATTCCTTATAAACTTTAATGCATTTGATATCTCATCTTCATTTTACACAAAGTTATTGAATGGATGAAAACTATACACAACAAAAATGCAAACCTCATTTGAGAAATCCTGAAATAGCACCTATATATCCTTTCCAATTAGAAAGGGACACTAAAAGACCCACTATCTTGTTTCCGTTGCAACCTCGATAAAATTTCGTGTTTGCTTTGCTCAAGTGAGTTCAAACAGCTTGGTCATCCAGTAGTTTCCTCTGTCATGTCATCCAGTAGTTTCCTCTGTCATGTCAAATGTAGAAACAAGCCTCTGCTAGAAACAATCAGCTCCAAAACTGATTTGTCTGAATGCTGGTGAGAAAGTCACAGCGTTGAATGAGTTGGTAATACTTCCCCATATGTTCTCCCATGAATCGGAACCTGATTTATACATTTAGATAGCAGAATCAGAAACAACCTAAACAATCAACCACACTTTTCAACATCTTGCCACCCTTCAAGCATCACTGATTGCCTCACTCTACCTATGTGCATATTCTTTACACTGTTGTAATTGTGAATTTGGATGTTTATGGGCTTCTGTGAGTTTTCATCATAACAAGGACAACAATCGATTTATCTCTTTTTCCTTCTCAATTGTGGAACAAAGGGAAGGCTGAAACAAACCAAGCAATAAATCAAACACTCGGTGGTGGGATGTAAAAAACTGCCTAACTAAATGAATACAAATCAGGCTGCATTCACCTTATCAACTCAAAATCGGAAGATTCTATTTTTTTGTTTTTCTAATTTCAGTCGTTTCATATTATAAGACTAAAATGTTGGTTGATTTTATACGTTGTAAAAGAAAATGTATGTTAGAGGTTTAATAAAATAAGCAGCCTTCTAACTATATGCTGTAAAGGACAATGATAGGATGACCATGGGTTATCCTCTAATGCTCTATTTTTGTTTCAGCACCATTTTTTTATTGTAAGCAAAATTACCGGATTGATACATAGTTACCAGGTTTTATGGGATGTTAGCAATTCAATCCATATGAAATGAAACATCATAATTTTCACCACCGAATCTTCTAGATTGAAACCTCACATAGAATTTGGTATCCCTATATCAATTGCAAAAGTAGGGGTTTTAAAACCAGGTATTTTTGAGAGCCATCAAAAATTAATTTGGAGCGACTATTTTAAACTTATCCAATAGATGTGGCTATGGGATAACCTAATAGTATGTAAAAATATTTATATACCCTCGCAGTAATCAAAAAAATACCATTAACCCTTTCACTAATAAAAGATTAAAAACCTAAACCTTTACCATTCTCATTCTCTACCGATTCTCACCTTCTTCTCTTCTTCTTCTCTTGTTTTCTAACTACCGTTTGTGGCACAATCCAATTCATCGTAAACCGGTTAATCGTAAACCAATTCATTATATAATCGTAAATCATTCATCGTCGTAATTACAATCTAAAGATGGCTAGAAAAAAGCAAACAACCCGTCAACCTAATAATACTAACTGGCCGAATTTTGCCGAGAGAATAAGAAATATTGAGATCGTTGAAGAACATAGTGAAGAACACGAAGATGATGACCTAGATACGGAGAATGATTCCGACAATCAGCCTCTCCAGAACTTTGTAATGGCTCCAATAAGGTAAGGGTTTACCATTATTTGTGTTTATTTTGCTTCAATCGAATGAAATCGAGGATAGAATATCAAGGGTTTTAGGTTATATGTCATAATTGGTAGTTTCGTGTTTGTATTTAACTACCGATTATGTTAGTGTTCTTCATTGCTCATGAACATCGACCATAATCAGTAGTTATATTTAGTCATTAACTACCGATTATAATCCTGGACCAAAATTTAGTCATAATCGGTAGTTTTTTATAGGGTTAAACTTCCGATTATGAAATTTAGTGATTCCTCAAAACATACTACATAATCGGTAGTTATATTTAGTCATTAACTACCGATTATATTCTTGGACCAAAATTTAGGCATAATCGGTAGTTTCGTATAGGGTTAAACTCCTGATTATGAAAGTTAGTGATTCCTCAAAACATTCTACATAATCGGTAGTTATATTTAGTCATTAACTACCGATTGTCCTCATGTACCAAAATTTAGGCATAATCGGTAGTTAATCTTTTTATGTAACTACCGATTGTATGTGTGTCCATAGCTTAGACTTTTATGTTCCAATTTTTATGCATAATCGGTAGATTATGTAGAGCCCTGCTACCGATTATGCACAATCGGTTGTTAGTTTGTTTTTTTAAATACCGATATAAACAATCGGTTGAGTTGTATGTACTTTGTCTACCGATTATGTAGTGATTAAACGGTGTCTTGTTGGAAATAATTGTTCTTTATTTTGTTTTTTTAGGGAAAGGCGATCTAAGCAATCCCACGATACAATTGTTTCGGTGCCTCGTCGTGAAGGGGGTAAGAAAGTAACTGCTAGTGCAAGAAGAGAAAAGAGCGCTAGCGGAATCTCTATCACCGAAGGAGCTCAACCAAGTGTTCCAAGAAGTAGAAACCAAGAAGAAGGAGAACCAAGTGCTCCACAAGTTAGATACCAAGATGAAGGAGAACCAAGTGGTACAAAAAAGGCAATTAAGAAGAAAGGAGGACACCAAGGCCCCGCCTCTTTGAATATGAAAGGTATTCAAGAAGGCCAAATCCCTGGGTTACCAAGAGATGGAGGAGATCTATTATTTGGGTACAAAGACTCTTGGGCGAAAGAAATTTATTCAACTGAGGTAATAATTATAAAACACCATTCTTAACATATTATCTTTTTATTCGTAAAAGTGTGAACTGTTATTCTAATTATTTTATAATTCGTCGTGTATATTAGGACCATTCTGATGTGTTTCGTCTACTCAAACCTACGGCTTCACCAAGAAAGATGAAAGATTGGTCGTTATATGGTGAGTGTGAATGGTTCAAGCAAATTATACTGAACTCTGGGTTATCTACTGCTGCCGAGAATTCAATGTTACAGCACGACCGGGTGTCGATATCAGCCTTCATGGAGAGGATGTATCCTGAGACCGATACCTTCCACATGCCGTGGGGAGAGATGACGATCACCCTCGATGATGTGGTGCAGATTCTAAGTCTCGTTGACCATGGTACAGCGGTCAAGTTTGATTATGTGAAGCAGTTAAGCTGGGAACAACTTTATTTTACACACAGAAGTGCCTTGGTTGGGATCGAGCCACATCCGACGATGATTTCAAACGGTGTTTTCCTTACAAAACCAGACAGTTCAGCATGGTTGAATTGATGAATATGTTCAAAGGCACCAAGCTAAAGAAGAAATTAATCCAGAGTTTACCGATGACGAAGTCAATGTTGCAGCCACTGCATATCTTCTATGTGTTTTGGGATGTGTCATTTTCCCCAATGTTAGTGGAAATCGGGTCGACGCCAACCTTCTACAACTTTTGCATCCTCTCAACAAAGTTCGTGACTATTCGTGGGGCACCACATGTCATGCGTTCTTGATGGATGAGTTGAGAAAGGCATCGAGGGAATTAACTAGCCAAATTGCCGGGAACGTGAGCCTACTCCAGGTATTTTGTTAACTATATTGATGGTTTGATTGTTATTTATTTTTTTCTCTTTTAAGAATCAATTTTCCCATACTTGGTTTGATATGTACACTAGACATGGATCTATGACCACTTCCCGTCCCTCGAGTTGGCCAAAGATAATCCGGCATGGAAACAAAATACATCTTTGACAACAACCATTCAAGGTCTAAGGAGCAAGAGTTGATTTCTTTGAGGAGGAAATTAGACTCGATGGCGTCCAAAGATGTATTCTTTGATCCATACATGGAAGATCGAGCTAGTGGTCATATAGCGAGAAGGTCTGAGTTGTCATTTTACTATGGACCATTGTGGCATCCCACTAGATATGTCATGTACAATGCCTCTAGGCTGATGCGTCAACTCCGTTATATCCAAGAAGAACCTATGAATCACATACGCGGCAGGTTCAAATTGGACGTCGAGAAATCTACTTGTGGTAAGGACTCTATCACAGTAGTTTACTCTAATAACCCATCCTTTGAAGATTAGAATAACATGATGCAATATATGATCAATAAGGGGAGACCTGTCAACCGAGGTGATGAAGTAGATCCACACTATATGGTATGGTACCGGCAACATTATCATCTTCATGTGATCCGTGAAGATAAATGAAAGACCACCAGGGTGTCCGAATATACTTGCATCATCAAAGACAAACCCTATGGTTATGAAAGGCTGGCACATAATGTTATTTCCTTTTGATTTTAGTATTACGGCTCAATATTTTAGATAATAATCGTTTGATTGTTATTGCCCAAAAACAGAAAGTAAAAGGTTCGCATTTTTCTCAAAGAAGATAGCTGGGTGCATAAATGCGAGAATGCCTTCATCAATTGAGAAGATGATGAGAGAGCATAAAGACCTCATTGACAACATTGATAATGAAGCATATGCTAGCAAGTTTGGGAGAAATCTGCGAATAAGCCTAAGAGGCTAGCAGCAAAGCACAGTAAAAGATCTCGTGGTTCATCGAGTGTTGATGTTGAAGCAAATGTCCCTGAGGGTGAAGCCAATGCCACTGATGCTGAAAGATTTTTAGCCCCTGGTGCTCGTCGTACTCGTACCAAAACCAAAAAATCTATTGTGGTTGTTTACTTTATGGATATGTCTTTGGTGTTTAATTTTCTAACATTTGAAAGGATTTTATGTTCTTTTTGTGAGTTATCAATTGATTTGCAAGAGATTTATTTTTAACAAGTTATTTTGTTGAAATTTTACATTATAATCGGTAGATAAGTGGTTTGCATCACCTACCGATTAAGTATGTTCATCAACAATCGGTAGATAAAAATCTAACGATCATGTTAGTGTTATACAATCGGTAGATAAATATCTACCGATTACACTTACCGATGGAACTGCCTGTTCCTGGACACATTTTGCACTATAATCGGTAGTTTAAAAAATTCTTAGAATACCGATTATGAATGTTCAAAATGTTGAAATTTTGATAATTTTTTCGATTTTCAATTTG
>JAJJMC010003557.1:4714361-4735383 GCA_023531435.1 Papaver californicum
GATTTTCAATTTGGGGCAACATATACAATCGGTAGGTTAAAAAATTCTTAGCCTACCGATTAAGATGATGAAACTGATTGGTTTCTGGACACATTTTACATTTGAATCGGTAGTAAATATATTTGTTAGATAACTGATTGTTAAAAATCGGTAGATAATGGTGATCCCAATACTTCCGATTGTTAATATTCATACGAACTTAGTGTACATATTTTCTGTACACTCTTATTACACCAGGCCTCAACGGCTTTTTTTTTTTGAAAAAAAAAACAACTCTAATCCATATAAGAGGGGTGACCTCTTCTCATTTATGCACCTCCAATACATTTTAACTCGCTAACATCGAAGAAATTATCTATAGATTAATGGCTCAACCGTTCACGGTAGAGGAAGATTTATCGCTATGTAGACGTTATGTGCAATTCTATCCGAGACGAGGAGAAGAACGTAGGCAAAATGGTGTAATGAGTATGAGTTATTTGGAGAGTATTCACGAACATTTTTGTGTTGACACCGGGAACCCCAATAACCGTAATAGAGCTGATCTTTTTTGTCGATTTAATTGTATAAGCAGAGAAGTTGATCCATTTGTGAATTTAACTTATCTTGTCAATCGATACCGTTTGAGGGGTGAAACGAATGATATAGTTATAACGAGATCTCTCGAGGAATGACGACGATGGAAACGATCAAATTACCGTTACAGAGCTCATTTCAATATCATTAAGGTGATTGACAGATTCAACCCGTTTAAGGTTCGTCTACGCCGCTTAAGCTGAAGGGAATTTTTCAAGACAGTGTAAAATAATAATTAATATAATAATAGTATAAAACGCCAGGTTTATAAACAGAAACCAAAACCTAATTCTTCTTCTTCTCTACCTATTCACGCCTCTTTTTCTTCTCATTTCCTTCTCTACCTCTACCTCTACCTCTACCTATTCACGACTAAAACATGCTCCTTTTCCATTTCTTCTCCTCTACCGATTCTTCTACTCCCTTTGCTCTCATTCTCCATTAAAAATGGCTCCAAAAACTTTTCCTACACAATCAAAGAAGGGAAAGGAAAAGATGGTGATCGAAGAGTCCAAAATCATTGAAATCAATTCGTCAACTGATTCCGATGATATGATCCTCCGACCAAAAAATTTTCCTACACAATCAAAGAAGGGAAAGGAAAAGTAAGTTACATCGAACTTTTATGTTTTTAGTCATTACTTTGAAGAAATCATGATAATTCTTTTTTATAATTTTCTGAAACAACGCATAATCAGTAGAAATCTGCTAACTTTATCTATCGATTATGCCTCGAGTTCATCATTCCTGAAGAACATCATGCACAAGCGGTAGATATTGCATAATTTTATCTACCGATTATATAATCGGACATATACTGAAAACACGCCCTACCGATTGTGTGTAATCGGTTGATATTTCATAATTTTAACTACCGATTATGTGCTTTTGTTTATTTTTATAATATCTATTGTGTAGTTAGTTAATAATCAATGTTTGGGTATGTTCATTAGGGTTATGGATGAAGATGAAGGTCTTTCTCCGTCTCAAAAGACTGAATTGCTTTCTCGTCCTCTTTTCATTTTGCCGAAAGGAGTTACTCTTGAAGAAGTATATCAAATGATGTTGGATGATCCAGATTTTTCACAAATGATAAACGATCCTGATTGTTGGTGGAACAGTCCTGACAATCCCCTCAACTACGTTGAAGTTCCATCTTCGGATGAATGATCTGAGGCAAAAATGATTCGAAGGATGGAGGCCGATCTGAATTTTGATCCTCGACTCTTTTTCAGGGAGAAAGACTTCTCAGGCATAAACTCATACTACAACGACGCTGGAGAGTACATAGGTCCAGTGGAGGAAGATGAAGTTGTTGTTGATCTTAAGGGGAAAGAGAAGAAGAAGAAGAAGCGAGTTGAAACTAGGATCAAGTCGAGAGTAACAAGGAGTTGAAGAATTTCATGAGATCAATGAGATTGATCACTTTGAATTTCTATGATGTTTTTTGTTTCGTTTTTTTCGGATGTTTTTAGCTTTTTTGAACAAGTTTTATGAACAATATGTAGTATGTTTTTTTGAACAAGTTTATCTTCGGATGTTGAAATAGTATTATGAAGTTAGATGTTAAGTACAATCTACATAATCGGTAGATAACTATGTTTTTATACTACCGATTAAATACAATTGGTAGTTATTAATTTCATGTACTACTGATTAACCATAATCGGTAGTTATTTATGTTCACTCACTACCGATTATGGCAAGAAAAGTCCTGGACAAAAAAAATAGTATAATCGGTAAATAAATTTGATCTTTAAACTACTGATTATAAAGTTTAAAATTTTAAAGTTTAATTCAATTCTGGCTACAATCGTAGATATAAATTTTCAATTTCTACCGATTGTGAAAGATGAAGAGTTATAAATTTTGTAAGTTTTGAGAAATTTATTTTTGGGGCGACACCTATAATCGGTATATATGGTACTCCATTAAACTACCGATTATGAAATCAAAATCCAAAAAATAATCAATCAGGGAATTTTGTACAATCGGTAGTAATAAAAATCACGAGACTATCGATTGTACAAAACTATAACTCAAATAAATCAATCTAAAACACTCTCAATTTCTATTCCAAAACTATAACTCAAATTCCTCATCTAACACTAACTATAACCAAATTAATTAACTAATTAGTCAACATTAACACCAATTAAGCAACGATAGATTAGACATTAAAGAAAATATATGGATAAGGGGTGTATTGATATTACTTCATGATGACCTTATTTTGTTTAGTCGCCCCAAATTAGTTTTAGTAGCCCTCAAATACGCCAAGTTTTAAAAGGGAATGTAATACACATTACTTCATTTTCAAATAGCAAAAGTAGGGGTTTCAAAAGGGAATATAATGCATATTACTTCATTTTCAAATAGCAAAAGTAGGGGTTTCAAAAGGGAATGTAATACATACTACTTCATTTTCAAATAGCTTATATCGATCGGTCCTGCAAAGGGTTTCAAAAGGGAATACAATACGCATTACTTAATTTTCAAATAGCTTATACCGATCGTTGGATGAATTCCCAAAAACTAATCCATACCCGTGCTGTAACGGCACAGGTTAAGACCTAGCTTTTTATATAGTATATGTATATAATAATATCAACCAATTATATGTATTCAACCATATGATTGTGTTGGAGAAATAGACGAAACTCATATACCCCCAATGGTTAATGAGGACAAACAAGCTCTTTATCGGAACATGAAATGATTTATTTCTTAAAACTCTTTAGTAGCATGGTCATTCGATTTGCAATTTCAATATGTTCTTACGAATGGGAAGATTCTGATCATGATGGGCGTATATTGGATTCATCTTTAACAAGATATGACAAATTAAAAATACCAAAATATATGATATTTATCATTATTATTTTTGATATAAGTACTTCATTTGCCTTTACTATTGGATAATATAATCTTGATTTTTTATTTGGTATATGAAAATATGAGATGCAACATTCGTCCTTATACCAAGTTTTATTACTCCATATCGAGGCGTTCGTTATCATTTAAAGGAGTATGAGAGAAATTATCTAAAAGACGCTAAAAAATTATTTAATCTTAGAGATTCATCAGTATGGAATGTAGTTGAACATATTACTTAAAAGACGATTCATTATTTTGCAAGCACAACCTCAATATCCGTATGAATCACAAGTGCAAAATGTGCTAGCTTGTTGCATCATCCATAACCACATTCGTAAGGAGGTTATAGATGATTTGTTTCTTGATGATGAAGAAGATGTTGTAACTATACAAAAAACTGATCCAGGGATACCAACAAACAATAACGAAGGTGCTAGACTTGAGATTAATAGTGAACAAGATTTAGCGTCATAACTTCATATTTCAATTGCTGACGCGATATGGAATAATTATCGATGTCGTCGCCATACTATCTATTTTTTATTAATAATTTTTATCCAATTCTTGTTTTAATATTTTAATTTTAAAATATCTGATGATTTATATTACATATTATTAAACTTCAAAGTTTGAAACAAACATCATTTATATTAACTTACTGTTGGATAGATTGTCAAACACAATCACAAGTTTGGATTAACCCAAGATAGGATACAATTTTAGACAAATATCATCAAAACTGATCGATCTTAAAGTTATCATAAATTAAAATAAATAATCTATCCTAGCATATATTATCCCATTTTTCCAAGCTCCCAAACAGACCCTAAACGGTTCCTATACATGAAAGTTATACGAGTGAGGTCTATAGTCCATATTAGAAAAAATTGGTTGGTTTTAGGCCTACCCGTTTTATTTCAGGCCTACCACTAAAAGCTGAAAAATGACATTTTGAAGTAAATGTAAATTCTTCTTATCCAACTATTTTTATTAATGGCTAATTTGCCCATGATTAATTAGTGTTAATTAATTTGATTAGTAATTTCTTTTAATCGTTTTTTATTAATTCATCTAGTGTTAAGTAATCATCGAAACATGAAAAAATTCGATTTTTATTTATTTTTTTAAAGTTAGTAAGAATCGATGGATACAATGGATAACGTATGCCGATTCTAGGTTGATGTTCTTCAATCACGAATAACAATAGAATCAGTGTATATACTTTTTAATAAAAAGCGATTATAGGAATCGACATGTGTGGGTATCAGTATGAAACGTTCTTCTACATTTTCTTAAAGACAAATTTCATTCATAGTTTAGGAAATTAGCACATTGTATCAACACTTATAAAATACTTGTGTAATCTATTAGATCCAGCGATCAGGATACATTTCCCATTTAATAGTGGTGGCCAGGATTTATCCCCCTTCTCAGTTCACTATTCCATTTGCGTTTTTAAAATCTGACGGCTACGGTTCAGTATCTATCTACTACCCTCTCATGAGTTTTTATTCTGCGAAATTTCGGTTCATTAGTTATTGTGTTTAATAACCATTTATCACCCACTTCTTCTTTGCTTCCCCTGAAAACTCTATCATCCCCTCTCATTCCTAAGAAGTGGTAAGATTAATCGAATCTCCGTCGCGTCCATGATTTAACCGATCCCTTCTCCAACTCCGAGCATATTGAACGCCTTCCTTATTCTTTTTTTTTTCTCTCTTCCGTGAACACACCCTAAGAAAGAAAAACCCCTTCATCTCCCTCTCCAACCAATTCGCCAGGTATTGATATCTCCCTTTTTCTTTATACCCGTCTCCTTTCTCTTTTTTTGCTTTCTCTCGGTTTCTTCTTTGTTCATTATACGATTTTTATTTCCCTGTACTTTACTACAAAACCCTAACCCAATTTTCCATTTCTCTATTTCTTTCTCACATTTTTCTTATCATTTATGATATTTGATTTCATCAAAGTGTTGTTCTTTTTAACTAAAATCACTATATTTTTTATTTTGCGGGTTAGGGTTTACTTTTTGTTTAATTAATTAGATTGGTTGGAGTTTACTGTAAAATGAAATCATTTCGTTTATATATGATGTAGCGTTTGCCAATGACATAATGATGAAAATTCAAATGAATCCCATAGCCATAAGACCCATGTTACATCCATGAAAGGAAAACAAGCGTTTTTGTGGTATAATTATATACTTATTTTCTTCGTTTCATCTCTCAGTTTTGGTTATTATAAATTCACATCGTCATGTATATCAATCCTTAACAAGGGTTTATGCGTATCTCGCAAAGTTTGTCTTTTAACAACGCAATTTCAAGTCAAGGGTATAACAATATGCTGCAGTAAATTAACTCAATAACTAGCTGACTTTCTGTGGTTTTAAGCTGTCTAACCATTTTTCTTGTATTTGTTTTATAGGTTTCAGAGATGGGGTGGTCTAATGAGCCAGAGGGAGCTGAACCCACAGAGTTGCCACCACCTCCACCAATCCCTGATGATGTTTAACTGGAAAATATCACATGGCGATTGTATCTGGAGAACCAGATGCATATGAAGAAATCATCGAGGAGGACAAGGTATCATATGCTCAAAATATGATGAAATTGCTGAGAGCACTTCGTAGTGTGAAAAATCTAACATTATCATGTTGTCCCATTAAGGTATGATCAATATCTATTCCTTCTCGATAAATTGCTCAGGTTATAAGCTCTCAGTTTAATATTCAGGCAAAGATAACTTAAGCTCAAATTACACAATGCCATTGTTGGAAAATTAACAAGGATGTCTAATTTGAATGATCTACAGGAATGCATAAGCCCCTTTTATTATTGTGATGTTGTGACCTCAACATCTCACAAAGGTCTCCACGGTCCCGTAGGAGGTATCGTCTTTTATAGGAATGGCCTAAAATCAAGAAATAGAGGGACACTAATGAATCAAGTGGATGAAAATGAGGAGTATGACTTGGAGGAAAGAATAAATTTTGCCGCCTTTCCATCATTGCAAGGTGGACCTCACATAACCACATTACAGCCCTATCAATTTCCCTAAAACAAAGTCGTGACACCTGAGTACAAGGCTCATATGCAACAAGTGAAAAAGAAATGCTCAGGATTTATCATTTGCACTGACAAGAAGAAAATGCAGATTGGTTACTGAAGGTACAGACAACCATTTAGTTCTTTGGGATCTGAAAAATCTCGGATTAACAGGTATTATACTTCATTTTCTGTAGGATAAATTAAAAATATGTTTATCCAATTGATTGCAGTTATAAATACGTGGTTAATCTTACAATTCTTTACTTGACTTAAATTCCTTAATTGTTTTTGAGTTCAAAAGTCATATGACTGTTGTTTTTGTGTGTTTAGTCGAATTGCAACGTCAAAATTCGTTACTTTGTTTTTAGAATAGAGATATGGCCCTTTGAGACTTACTAAACATTCCATGAAGCTGTGAAGTAGTGGATTTGATTTCATGATAATTCATTTACATTACATTCTGGATGGCTGCACATCTTCATACTTTATGTTTTTGTCGTGATGATTTATTTACATTACTCATTACACAGATTAAAGTCTGTTTGGCTTGAGTACTTAACTGGATCGGTCCATATACTGAAAAATATATCATTGCTGTTACGGCAAGGGTGAACCCAACTCATATGTTCAAAATCGGCATTATTGCAAAATACAGACAAGTTTTCATGTTCTTTTCCAATATGGCAATTGTGATTGTCTCTGACTATCTGTTGATAGTGCTAGATGTCTTTTTTTTTGTGGGAAAAGTGAATGGATCCTCCTGAGTGCTACATGTTGTTAACAAAGTTACTCATTTGCCTATTTCTGTTTGAAAGTTGTCTCTGAAGCACCTAAGTTATTAGATTGTGACACCTTCCAATACTCGTAGCTGCAGAGTTTGACGCTACGGCCGTTTCTTTCTAAAGAATGCTTTCGTACAATAACATACTTATTCAGGATTTCTCCCAATATAGAATCTTTGTATGTGATCATAAACAAGGTAAGAATCATAGTCTTTTTCTTAGCTCTATTTGGTATTGTCATCATATGATTTGATTTATACATTCAGCTGAGCCTTCAAGATAAATATACCCATCTTTTAACACTGCTGGCGGAAGACGAAGCATTGAGTTGAGTTCTTCCCGTTCTCTTTGTCAAGAAATGATATTGATGTGACTGAAAGCGAGATCCTTCAATTACTCATCCTCAATTTCCATTCCTAATCCAGAGTCTCGACGATGACTGGCGGCCAAAGTATCCATACTGTGATGAGGTAACCATCAAGAACTACCTGTTCTGTTTTTTTTTAAAAACCAATAAAGGAGTTTAAAGAGACCCCAACTTTACAAGATCCAAAAACCATAAACCCCAAACTATCAATGCATATACATAGTCACTTGCACTAAACACCGTGTTCGCTAAATATTCAGAGGAGACTTTAGTACAATTAAGTCAGCCAACTACATGAAAGCTTCCAGTTAGGCGAATGGTCTGCCGCAGAGTTAGTATCCCAGATTCTATGCATAGAACATAAATTCTGTTTATATATCCGATGTTTACTTTGGTTTTTGCAGTTTCTGAATTGGCTTTTGACTGATTGGTTTGCTTTTCATTGATTGGAGATCAAGCTTTTCTGATTTATGAGAAAGCTGTGTTTGCAGCTTATTGTAGTAGCTTGAAGCGTTTGCTACCTATCTTCACAAACTGGGAGGTATATTCTTATTCACTGATTCAAAGTGGACATCAATGTACCTTTTGATTGCACACTGCCATTGGAGTAACTTGAAGTGCTTGCTACCTATCTGCACAAACTGGAAGGTATCCTTTTTGCATCAGGTGATTTTACAATGATTACACCCATGAAATTTGAATTGTATCCTTAACTTGAAGTGTTTGCTTACACTGTCTTCTTCTGGGTCTCATTTTCCATAAGCAAACATCATATCCTTTTGAAGTGAATTCACCTTTCCTATTCTTTCCCCAGACCCCGCTATTAACAAAGGCGTTCAGTTCTTAAAATATCCTATATATGTAGGTGGGAACAGAGGTAGGGGTCAGATTTATCCCGACTGAAAGGAGAGGCCATTTATGGACTCAACCAGCGGGAGAGGGAAATACCATTTCAATCCACTCTATTTCTCTCCCGTCAGTCTTGGCGACCCTTTATCAGTATTTTTCGTACCACCCAATTAGGAATAGAGAATTCATTTCAAAGAAAGGTCTACCTCGTGGAATAATCTTGGTCGAGTACCCGTAGGCTCCTCTCCCGCTGGTCTGGTCTTTAAAATTCGATTAAAATGGGCTTGCAGTTTCAGCTGATTAGCTAACTGAACCAACTGCAACAAGGGCACCAAAGGTCCACCGGCAGCGCAGCACAAGAATTTGGTTTTTATGAACTTTATGTTAATAAATCCGTGGACCTAAAATTCATTTCAGGCAATTGAACCTTCTTGAATTGTTTCTTTTTCAAAACCAAAAATGTTTGTGCCAGAATAACAGATGCCAAGAAGAACAGAAGGCCTTGGACACGTGATGGATCTTGTTATTAAAAAAAATAGAATACGATGAGCCGTAGCCCTTTCTTTTATGATCCGGTCGGGAAAGAGGTTGGCTTAGTAAGCTTCCCTCAAAAGAGGTGGGATATGCGCCTCCTGTAAATGGTCCTGGGATGGAAAGTCGGATGGACAATTTCGATTAACAGTGTTAGAAGCATCCCCTGAAGATATTCAATTCTTTTGCTTAGTCAGGATGTGTTATTTTTCCAGTCACTTTCCGTCTCCTATCAAATAGATTATCTTTTGCGGAGGTATTTTTCGCCTCTCCTCAAGTGGACTCCATTCTAGCTAATATAATTTCTGTCTATTTTATTTTTTTATGTTTACATGAATATAATACATTGTCAGATAACCTTGAATTCAACCTGCACTTTCATATTTGATTCAGAAACTAACTGGATATACTAAGATATTATTAATTTTAGGGCATCCAAGCTATCACAGGCGTCAAATCAATGTAATGTAACAATTGACAAATTACCCTGTAAGCTTGACGACATTCATGAATATTATCATTGTTAGTGATGATACATATTTACTTCATATAAAAATTATTTATCTTCATATCATATCACGTTTTATGCGCTTTACCCAGTTACATTTCAGTAAAAGATGTAGAAAGAGTTTGTAGTTCCTCAGTGTTATTGTTATCATTTATTCATGTTCGTTGACAGAATTGTACTAGTGCTCGCTTAAACATTGGTTTGGCGGTTGAGCAAGCTAAATCTGAAGTATATAAAGTAGCAGAAACAAATTAAGGATATTAATTTGAAGGCGATAAAGTTCTAGCAGCACAACATGAAACCGTTTGTACCATGTAGAATCGGCAGTTGAGGATGCTCCAACTTCGAGGTTTACTTGGACAATTGAGAGTTTTTCCAGGTTGAACACAAAGGAACACTACTCTGATGTAATTTCCGTGGGTGGTTTTAAATGGTATGGTGATCTACATCCTATTTTTGAATTTTCTTTTTTCATTCAAAGCTTTAGAACTAATTGATATTTCACTTAACGTTTAATATTCAACAATATTGCTTTAAATTGGGGGTGCTGATTTTTTTCCTTGAGGAAACAACGTCGACCAAACTTTCATTATACCTAGCTAGGTATTGTAGATTCCAGGAACTTTCCTTATGGATGTAGTAGATATGCTCAGTTCAATTTGGCTGAGGTGAACCCAATGGGCTTACTGTTAAAAAAGGTGCATATTCGAATTTGACAATTTGTACCATTCTATAGTACTCTGTTGTTAGAAACCATTTGTTAACCTACGTTTTTATCCTCAATACACTAGGAAAGGTGTTATATTTGACTTTACAGATAGAATCTAGTAGAATCAATTTGTCTCTGTATTTAAGACAGTTTACCAAATTGTATTGACCTTACATTTAATATATTATTATCATGCCTTTTCAAATATGTTTATTGTTTACGGTGCATTAAAATTGAAAATTTTGCATGCTCTGTGGGCATTAAGTCACACATATGTAGTGGATCTTGGCTTTCTTACTGCTAGGTTTTGGAAAGGTCATAATACAATGTCCATATATTTGGTTGTAGTTTTCATTATCCTTTCGCTTCTATAGACACACATCATCAGTTCAATGCACGAGAGAGTGATTGGAGTTTCACATCCTTACGAGATGAGGTTGTTGTTTGTTAGGTTGTAGACAACTGGAGTCACGATTTGTGTCGAATCCTCATTTGAATTAATACTGAGAGAGAAAAGAAATTTAAGCTTTATAGTTAAACTGAATTACAATTATGTTTTTGTTGCATTATTTTTAATTGATTTTGGTGCAGGGTATTGTTGTTTCAAGTGAATGAAATCTATACTTGATGCGTAAAATATACCATCAAACTTTTTTTAGGAAAGATTTAAGGTCATGTTTTAATGAAGATGAAGCCTAAGTTTCCAACCGAATGGTGAGTTTCTTCAGCGACCACAACTATGAAGTCAAAGAAATCTCTCAATGTATTTGTAGCTGAACAGATAAAGACGTAAATGCTCAAGCTCCATACAAGTTTTCTCAATCAAATCTTACGTAAGTTTTTTCGACATGAGTTTAGTAGTCCATGATTTTGTGAATTCATAATGTTCATTCATTATGTCAGATCCTACTCTCACGGAAGAGGTCTTTAACAACTCGAAACATGGCGTTTTCTAGATACATATGAACGTAAAGTTCTTGGTACAAAATATAACCATCAACATCAAATTTGCAGGGTTTTGTTTCCTCCACCATTAACATTTTGCTATACTTTGTGAACCAGCTGTGGCATTTTGCATAAACTTCAAACATTTTTTATCAGCTATTCTCAGTCTATCTATGTTGAGTTTTTCCTTTGGGTATTGGATCTTTTCTTCAAAGTCATCAATTTTAAGCTTCATTGCCCAAAAGGTTGTTTTAGTACTACTGCTTTGTACTGAGTTTGTTAATAAGAGCTTTAGTAGACTGTACATACTTGCTCACTTATCCGTTGAGAAACGAGAAGATCTTAATTTTGTTCCCACTCATGGACCAAACAAACTGTGTGTGGTAAATGGGTGTTAAACGAGGAAATAAAGGAAACAAATATAAGAATTAACTATTTATAGATTCTTTAGAATTTTGTTGTTTGAATCCCAATCTCGATCTTGAAATATCAAACTGCAGGAACCTTATCTGACGTGCACCAATAACAATGGAAGTCATAGGCTTTGAACCACCATCAACGATGGCCACATAGACGACTCTCCTTAGCTATCAGTAGATCATAAACAGAGATGTTCCTCGCAGGTTCAGGAACAGCACCATGAGACCAACCAATTGTTTCTCAAAAAACTTACCAGTTTCATTTCTTTCGTTTCTGTCTTCCAGAACTCAAAGTTGAGTCCTTGTCTGCATAAATGACATGGTCCTATAATATCTGATCTTATCAGAAATGGTAATAAAAAATCACCCTTTCTCACACCTTAGTCTCTTCTTCCATGGCTAGCTGAAATACGAAGACTAATTATATTTAACTTGACAAAAACTAACTTTAATTATAGCAATACAAAAATAAAATTTCTAGATTCAAAGTTAGAATTAGCTTTGGGTGGAATTCCATGAATTTCCTTTTGAAATGTTCATAATCTCCGGCCCTGTAAGCTTCATAAGAAAATGGACTCAAGTTGTGTTTGTGGCATGTTACCTTCGATAGTCTAAAATACCAAGTTATATGAATTTAAAATTTGGCACTGGCTGTGTTCTGTGCAAACAGAAAACCCATGTGCTTTAAGTGTCATTTGTATATTTAGAGCCATAATGATACATCTACAGTTTGATCAATCTCGGTTTACACGTGGACGCTCAAAAATAAAATATATCAATCTTATTTGATATTATTTTCATAGTAAATATAATACACATGAATTTAATATAAGTTAAAATGTCATGAACTTTTATAAATCTTAGTTAGTTGAAAATATATATAATTTAAGTCAAATGTTATGTACTTATTTACTTATTACAACATTTGATATTAGACTGATTTTCTATCGTGTTTATATTAAAATCAATAACAAATGATGTTCTCATGAACATTTCAATCTTTACGTACTACAGATACAAAATACATCGTACTTTTAACAAAAATATAATAAATGAACATATATTACTAAATTATCATAATTTATTAAATAATTTGATAAATTTTTTTTTTGTTGCACTGGGAATCGATATATATTAGATATTGTAATTTGTTATCTATTGAATTTCAGCAAATAATAATAAACGTGTTACTACATCAAACAACAACAAGGTGTCACTTAGTTGGACGCTGCGAAATAATACCCTACATATTAGTGGTTATATAAAGAACATATTACACATATTAGAACTCTGTGAAATAGCCCGTGCCATTAATGCAAAGGTCCAAACCTAGTTACATAATATAGTATGCGTATTCTTGAAGCTCGCACATTAATACATCGTTAATGAACTTACGAGCATGTTTGTTCAACACGGTGTATTCCCTCGGGTGCATGGACATTGTTTTCTTCATATTTGTCATAGACTACGAAATCGTCCGACCTGAAATTAAATCGATTATATGTTAGTATGCGAACATCAAACGATGAGATAGGGATAAACAAGCCGAATTATTCACTTACTCGCTGGGAGAAGCTTGGGGATGATGCTTGGCAACCATTTTTTTCTAATTTTACGGAACTTTCACATTTTGCTTTTAATGTAGTCGAATCTAAATGCTAAGTCTACCCATTTGCGATGTTTAAGGTTCCCGGTGCACTCATAGAAGATTCTTTAACTCTCTTCCAAAACATAGAATAAATTTCGTACGGACGTTCGCGAAAGACGGGAATGAACGACTTGACGAGCTCCAAATCTTCTTCCAGTTCCCATGCCATTTTCTCAACTCTATTTGAGTAGTGGATGAAGTTGGAGTGAGTAAAAAGTGTAAGTTTGGGGCAAATTGGATCTGAGATAGAGGTCCTTCTTATATAGAGGAAGACCCAACGACTAGTTTTTTTCGAAAAACTCAAAGTATGTACGAAATAGTATGTAAGAATCTTTCGATATGTAAGTCCACATCGAACGATTGTGGCTAATTGAAAATGTTAAAACTAGGCTTGTTAGAATCGGTCTATATATATAAGCACATAAAATGATTTTGGCTCATCAAAAAAGTTGAAAACTTGGCTTGTCAAAACGGTCGATACATAGGTCCACATCGAACGATTCTAGGCTAGAAAACAACCATAATAATTGGCATTTTCTCTGCCAAGAATTGTTCGATGTGGATATCAACATCGAACGATTTTATCCTCAAAAACCAATAGAAAACTGGAAATTTCTTAGACCTAAGAATCGTTCTACATAAACGTATACATCTACCGATTCTGAAACCTTGTTAAACTTTTAGCATTTTAGCCCCAGAATCGTTTGATATGAACGTATACATCCAACGATTATGTAACCCTGATAAAAGTTTGGCATTTTTCCCAGAATCGTTTGATACACAAAGCCATATCCAACAATTGTAAAATTATAAATTCTCCAAAAAACCAGAATCGTTCAATAAGTATGTCCACATCGAATAATTCTTGCTAAAAAAACTGTCAGGGTGCCAATAATAAATTGTCCCAAGTTGTAGTTTTTTTATCGCGTTTTAGCCAACACAACAATTTTAAAACCAACTAAAATGCATTCCTTCATAAACTAATAAACGTAATATGTTTAAATTCGAACGACAAACATAAGTGAAACACATAATTATCCATAGTTAAAGATATAAGTTCGAAAAAAAAGAATACATTCATTCAAAATCATCACCGCCCTCACCACGACCACGACCACCTCAGCCACGTTTGGTAGGTCCTTGTTCAACGCCATCATTATCGTCACTGTCATGTTGGTCATCTATGCCTTTGCCTCTGCTTGATTCACGCCGAGCAACCTTTCTCACACTAGCTTTTCTATGTGGCGCCGATACAACCGTCCCCCCATACATAATATCGGATCGTTGTCAAAGGACTAACATTTAGTCATGTCAAATTTGTATTTGACTGCATCAGGGATATTCTGCACAACACTGCATTCCCTCCCCACTCTTGTCGGGTTGTACATTACATAGCCTTTGGGGTGAAACAAAGTTCCATGGTAACGTTGTTCCTCGTACCCAACCATCAGTCCTTTTACAAATTCTTCCTTTGTAAGGGTGAAAGACAACATCTGTTGTCGTCAAGTTGTCCAGTTCCCGCCTCCGATCAAGGAGGTCCCTCTTCTTACTGTTCGTCTTTCGGTTGAAGAAGTATATTTTTCCAAAATAAGCATTGTCCCAATCCCCTCTCACACTGACCTTTTTAGCAAACTCTAGGAAGTACAAGTATATCCACACCTTTATCAATGTAGGAATATATGTGAGAATAGGAAAAGTAAGATGAACAAAGCTCCATAACTACAACCCTAAAATTACTTTGAGAAGAGCCACATTCCTTCCGACTTGGGTCATATCTACCCTAGTACACTTTCTCATTTGGTTCAACAAGTAGGAAAGGCAAGCATTGTCCAAAAATAATTACGGACTTTGTTCAATGGTTCCACTAACTAGATGTAGTTGGCATTTACCCGAGAACCAGAAACGTCGGGGAAGATAATAGATCCTAATATGTATAGAATATATACGGTGGCGGTAGCATTGATATAGTGCGGGGTCAGCTGACCTCTTTCATGAAAACCCTTTGTTCCGCAGAAATGCTCCCCCCAAGTTCTTGAAATGAAATATTCTATGCTTTTTCTTAGCCAACATCATCTTCCTCTAGGTGTGGTCCCATCCCAATCAAAAACCTTTGAATTGAACTTGTATATGTTCTCCCAACTAACCTCATTCACATAGTTAGGTCCCCTCACAGGTTTACCTCCTACGCTGAGACCCGTGATCAACTGCACATCTTCTGGTTTTATTGTCATTTCCCCAAATGGAAGATGTAGAGTATCCGTTTCAGCGTAATATCTCTTGAAGAAGACAGACACAATGGGTTTGTCATATCCAACCACAAAGTTATATACTCCATACATCAACCCTCTTTGTTCGACGATCTCGATGACTTGGGGTACTTCTCCATCTAATGGCCATAAAATAATTTTTCTCACTGAAGATTGGTGTTTTGGAAGAAGCACGACATCAGTGTGATTCTAAATAATATATCACGGCAAATTAGAAAGTGCATGATACCTTAAATAAAAGTAAACGATATAAAACATAAGGTTGAGATATTTACCATGGTTACACATGCCTTAGCATCCCAACTGTGCTGGTACCCCCATAACAATACTCCTTTATCACCCGGTAACCGATGAACTGGCTCGTCGGGGCTGTGACCTAACAACATCTCAGGCTTTGACAAGTATCCTCATTTCTTCTTCCTTCATTCCACTGCATCTTTATCTGAGGAGAAGCAAGATCATGTTTTTTCTTCGACCTCTTTTCCCCTTGCTTTACCTTTCCCTTTTCCCTAAAAAGTACGACAACATACGATAAACAAAGATCCAAGAGTAAAATCGGCCATCACGATACATCCACGTGCAACGATTCTTAGCAATTCACACTAAAGAATCCTTTTATATAGGTGTCCATATCAACCGATTCTAGGTTAAAAAGCCACTCGAAAAATTGAGTGTTTTCTCGACTAAGAATCGTTCTACATAACCATATATATATAACGATTATGGGCATTTTACATATTCGGTCTATGTGGGTAATTCACATCCACCGATTCTACCAAAAAAAAAAACCCAGAGAAATGGGAAATTTCTTCAGAAACAAGAATCATTCGGTACAGATGCCCATATCGAACGATTCTGGTTCGATGTTCTTCGTTTCTTTTTCAGTTCTCCAGAATCGGTCGATGGGGGCATGAAAATCGACCGTTTCTCAATGGAATCGTCGATATGGGCATGTCAATTAAACCAAGAATTCATAATTTTCAAATTTTGAGTGTGGGCATGTCAATTAAACCTAATTAAGAGTAATGGGATGATAGAAACTTACCTAATTCGAGCCATTTTGTGAGTGAGAGTTTCTTCGTCTTCCTCTGTAGCCATTTTTTTCTTCAGGTTGTTTATTTCGAATTGCTTGTGTAATTTTTGGATCGCTTCCACTAGGTTGAGTTGCTCCAATGAGATGCTTTATTCGTCTCAACATTTTTGTTATATAGAAAAATTAAACGATTAGTCGTTTTTTGAATCGTCGATTATCAACGATGTTTTAGTTTGAAATGGAAAAGAAGAAAGAGAAAAGAAGAGAAAAGAAGAGAAAAAGAAGAAAAAAAATTGGTTGTTATGATTTGAAATGAAAAATAAATTAAAGTAATTGGTTTTACTTTTAGGTTGTAATAGTAGGATTTAATGTAGAGTTATCTAGTAGTTTTATCCTATTTTACACATTCCTTATCTACTTATATGGTGGGGCACAAAATTGAATAGGTCTAAAATTAGTCAGGTATAAAAGGGATAAAAAGAGTTACTAGGAAGCTGGGTTGCATAAACACGAAGACATGGACACGAATGCGGATGCGACAAATTTTTAAAATAACTAACATATGGACGCGTTTATAGCTACTATTTTTATCATATTTTTATACAGTAGATATGATTATTAAGTGATTATCCAGACTTGTTAACACCCAAAAAAAATTACTTCAAAGTCTGAATACTCAGAAGAGACTTAAAAGTTGAATCCATTAAGCAGTTTATCCATACACGTCCCAAACTTAGGCCCATCAAACACGTAACTTATGCAAGGGTAGTTGTGGAAACTTCAGCATTAAGTTGAAAACGTTAAAAACTTGAAAACCCAAGAGCAACTGCAACGGGCGAGTAAAGTAAAGAGAGAAGAGAAAATTTTCTCTTACTCGCCAGTTTGCAGCCGCAACGGGAGAGTAGATATAGGATTTAGTCCAGTTTTGCTATAGTGTCGGAGTAACTTTTCTCTGAATTATAAGTATAGTCGCACGGCCATCTGAGACAGCGAATGCTGAATACGTTCAGCTAGAGAAGCGAATTTATATCAGAAGTATCACTAGAGTAACGTGTGGTATTTCGGTCAGTTAAGTATACGCCTCATAATACGGTTAGCTGCAACAACGCCCTTGAAGATACGGAATATTACAGTAGCGCTTCACTACGCGGTGTTCCGGCTCGACCTTTCACATTTCCGCGCTTATGTAAAATGCCGTCCAAAGCATACGGTACGATAGAAGAACTCCTAACCATATACGTTTTTGCCTGGAACCGTATAGGATGTATACGTCTAATTAGGGGGCCGGCTGTTTCATACGGCCTCCCTGTAACCCGCAAAACCAAATACGGTGTCCTAGCTAGCCGTGCAGCTTCGTACAGCCTCCTAAGAGGCCTTCTTGTATGGGACGGTTTCCTAAGTAACTGCACTCCTTGTTTCATCAAAACGGCCTCCTAAGAGCCCTTCTTATATGGGACGGTTTTCTAAGTGGCCGCACTGTTTGTTTCATCAAAACGGCCTCCTATAAAACCATTCATGTATTGCAAGGTCTCCTTAGTGGCTGCTGGGTTCAAATTTGTTACCGTTGAAGATGAGCCGAATGCGATTCCGATGACCGTTGAGAAAATTTTACCGTTGAGAAAATTTTACAACGGCTAGTAAGCTGATGTATATAAATTAGTTGGTTTACTTGTTCTATTTCATCTACCCCATCTTTTCATATTTAATTCATATTCCGGTCAGTTCGTCATTATTTTCCAATAATTTTTGTTAATTAGTTTTTGTTCAGTATTATTAATTTAGAAATGGCACCAAGACCCAGAGGTCCAAATTTTAGTACAAATGAAGATGTAACCATGTGTGGAATTCATTATCAGTATCTCAAGATTGTACTGTTGGCCGATCAATTAGAAGACAAATTATGGTCTCGCATCAAAGATAGAATGAAAGAAGTTATACCTTTAATGGGTGATCGCAGTTGGACCTCCATTCAAAAACGATTTCAGGGAATAAGTAAAGATGTGGCTCTATACTCTGCAAAGGAGGCAGAAGTGGAACGTCAGCACCACACTGGATGGGGCCCTGATACAAAGGTAAGCCAACACTTAATTTTCGAGCACCCTTAGTCGAGTTTTGAATTGTATGTGATGCACTAAGAATTTTTGTAAACAACGATACACAGGTTCAAGAAGTAAGGAGGCTGTTCAAGGAAGCTAATGGAGGTAAACCATTTAAGCATGAAGAGTGTTACGCAATTATGTTAGAGAACATAAAATATTCACGACGATCAACCGCTGTTTTCGATTCATCCCAAGCTGAAGAATATTCTGGTAGTAGCGATGAAAACCCGGAAAGACCTTCATCTAGCCAAGCCCAATGGAGTGGAAACGAAGATATAGGAGATATACCTAACACGTATCCACGACCAATGGGAAAAAAAGTGTCAAAAAGCCTAAAGAAAACGGGGAGAGGAAAATCTAGTGCCCAAGAAGAAGCTTTGGATATAATTATTAACAACCAAAAAAACTTCAACAACAGTTATAACGAAAATGCTAAAAGGAAGATTGATCAGAGAGATACGGAGCTTGCATCAATGGAGGAGTATCGAATAATGATGACAGACGTCTCCCTATTATATGCCGCAACAAAAGAGTGGATTGAAATTAGGAAACAAGAGATTTTACAGGAAAGAAGAGAATCACGGATTACCTAAATCAGTATTAATCTGGGCTTGTAATTTTCCTTTTAATTAATGAAAACTTTAACTTTTTAGTTATGAAACACCAAGTAAGTCATTTATTATCACTGAAAAAACAGTACAGTTTAAGATAAATCGTTTTCACATGAGTGGTGTATCCGGATGGTTCACATTAGATATACCCACAATACTTATCGGCATTTAACTTTCATATATCACCGAAATCAGACCATATATGTTCGATCAAGTCATTTCGTAATTGAATGTGCTTTTCTTTGCTATGTACTGCAAATCGGCGGTGGTGTTGTGACATCCTTGATAGTTGAGCAGTTCGATGACGTGAAATAGTAACTGGTGCATGGTTGCGGCCTTGGTCATATTCATGTGGCCAATCCCCGGGTATACGTTCATCCTCCACAATCATATTGTGGAGTATAATAACAGTTTTCATTATATATGCAAGTGTGTCGAAATTCCACATTCTTGCAGGTTGTTTAACGATTGCAAATTGGTTTTGCAATACCCCAAAGCCTCGCTCCACATCTTTTCGGCAAGCCTCTTGCATAGAAGAGAATTTATGTTTTTTGTGTGAATCTGGATGCTTGATAGACATGATAATGGTTGATATCTTAGGGTATATCCCATCGCCAAGATAGTATCCCATATCATAATGGTTCCCGTTAACCTCGAAGTTCACTGGTGGTGTCTTCCCTTCGATAACGTTTTTAAAAATATAAGAACGGTTCAAGACATTGATATCGTTGTTTGAACCAGGCATACCAAAAAATGCATGCCAAAACCATAGATCGTGTGAAACCACTGCCTCTAAAACAATACTTTCATCGCCTTTGTATGATTTGTAAGCCCCTGATTCGGCAGATGGGCATCGATCCCAATTCCAATGCATACAATCTATACTGCCGAGCATCCCAGGAAATCCCCTTGCCTTGTTTTGCTCAAGCAACAGTTGAACATCTGCAGTGGTGGGGTTCCGCAAATATTCCTCCTCATATAACCTGACAATAGTCAAACAAAATTTCCGTGTTGCTTGCAGGACAGTGCTTTCCCCGATGCGTAAGTATTCATCTATTGTATCCGCTGCGCATCCATACGCCAACATGCGAATTGCAGCCGTAATCTTCACGTGTGGGGTTAACCCTAGGCGGCCGGCCGCATCACTTTTTTGAGCGAAATACGGGTTTATGGCTACCACATCCCCCAATATGCGGTTAAACAATTGTCTTCGCATTCTAAATCTCCTCCGGAAAACATTAGGAGGAAAACGAGGGTTCCTGGAAAAGTAATCTCTCCATAGCTGCCTTGCTCCGATTTCATGATCTCTTTGAATTTCGATTCTGGTATGTGGCCAGTCTATATATGAAGCTATCAACCCCAAATTGATTGCTTGGTCATTTTTCCTTAGAGCCATTGATTCTTCATCTGATGAGTCTGATTTGCGAGTAAATTCATCTTCAGACGACGAAGATAGGGTTAACTGATAATTAGGAATATAAGAAGGGGAAGAAGAAGATGCACCATACATATTGAAGTTTTGGTTGCCTGCCATTAGTTGTGAAGGTTTGTAGTTTTGGGATATTTCTAGTTTTCGCAAGTTAAGTAGTTTTGGGTTGGTTTGCATTGTAGAATATATGTGTTCATTTTATAGTTTTGGGAATTATTGATATTCATAACAAGTTAAGGTTGATACAGACAATACAATTAATTAATTAAGACTCCGCCACATAATAGACTATACATAGAAAGAAAAAAATGACAAGTCATGT
>JAJJMC010003557.1:4735393-4775286 GCA_023531435.1 Papaver californicum
ATTAAGACTCTGCCACATAATAGACTATACATAGAAAGAAAAAAATGGCAAGTCATGTAAGTGGAATTAATGATATTCATAACAAGTTACGGTTGAAGTGACAATACAATTAATTCATTAAGACTCTGCCACATAATAAACTACAGATAATAATAATTAAGGAACCAACTAAAGGAAATTTTACTTTTTCAATAAGAGGAAACAATACTTCTCTAAACAAACATGTTATGAAACCTTAAGACTTGCCTTGTAGGACGACGTGGACGTCGATGTTCACTACTTGGGAGAACAATCAACACGAAGGGATTGAATTCTTCCATCACCCTTAAGATCTCGAAATGAGGTTGGTGCCTGAAATCTGAACGTTTCAATCTTAACCATTCCTCAAGAGTTCTTGAAATAATTTCTTCATCAGTTTCAGAGTAAAGACGATATTCATTCACCTTAGCAGTTAAAAAAGAAAATTCTAACACTTCCTTTGTGATTTGCACATATCGACAAAAAAGCCCGACTCTATTCCTGTTGTTGGGATTTCCTGTTTCGTTACAAAAGTTAGCATGTGTATCTTCTAACCATTGCATGCTCGTTGTACCATTCATCCCACGTTCATTCCCCCTAGCTGGATAATGCAATACTATGTTGCGACATAGAGCTAAATCTTCCTCTAGTGTAAAATTCTCTGCATTAAGTCTAAAATTTTCGTAACCCGCCATTAAATGAAAACACAAAATAACAAATTTCTACTAAAATGTTAAAGATTTCTACTAAAATATTAAAGAGGTGGATTTGGAATGAGGATGAAAGGAATAACCTCATGTATTTATAGGTGTATACATTCCAACGTGGAATTGTTGTTCAACGGTAATAATTCTTAACGGCTAGAAAACGGTAACAAATTTGTCTGATAGATTTATATTTTGGTGAAATACTACGGTGATACAGACAATTGTTATATAACAAATGAAGTGGCATTGTAGGCAAACGCCAAGCAGCGAAAAAAAAGACTCTGACAACTCATGTGAACAAAAACGGAAAATGATAGATACAGACAAATATTACTTTAAAATTACAAAACAATAAAAGATGGAAATCATCCATTCTCATTTTCGTCACCACGGGATTGCCGAGGTGGCATAAACGGAGAAAAATCTGACGATGAACTAGGCCCCCCGGTATGCCATGTTTGAGGTGGCACGGTTGCTGAGAAAGACCCAAAACCTAAATGTGGTTGGTGGGACATGGAATATGCTAGTTGTTGCTGCAAACTTGTGTTTTGTTTCTGGTAATCACGGACCTCTTCCAAATGAAACTTGCGGAATTGATGGGTAAAGTCGGACAAATCTTGCGCAAGTGTATAAGCTTCGCTCTGTAACAAATAATATAACACGTTACCCTGTCAACAATAATTATGTTACGACTTAGAAAAAAAAAGATATAAAATATACTTACGTATGACCAATTATCTTGGGGCGGTAGGGCTACATGCTATCGGGAAATTCGATTGATTTTCTTACACGCTCACCCACAATGTTGTACGTTTCCACCTCCAGTCGACTTCGGTGACAAAATTTTTGAAGTTGGTTACACGTCGCCAATACTCCAAATACACGTCATACGAAACTGGGTCTCCAACATATTCAGATATGTGGACGTTAATGTTTTCCATTATCTTCGTAGCTTCAGGCGATTTGATCTTGCTAACACGACCCGGGGGGTTATGTGGAATTCTCCAGCCACCAAAGTTTTGGGCCCATAACCGCTCTCCGAGGTAAACGTTATACTGTTCATAGTTAATAATTATGACCCATATACCAGCAAAATAAAATAGGAATTGAATAAATAATCACAACTAAAAACATAAATTGTAAACTCACAGTGCCAAGCCAACTAAATACAATGCGCCCAGCCGTGACCTGCAATGCTCTACGGAATATTTTATTCTCGATGTTTGCCGTGATTTTTGCTCCAATGCAGTTAGCCCACGGGGACCATGTTACATCGTCGGCCTTCAATTCGTTTAGAAAAGACCTTGCACGGAGAATATCATTTTTCTTTATACGTGAACTCTTCCAGCGATCATCTTGGCCACACCATTTATGTCTCAACGGATGGCATATGAGGTCGAACTATGCCGAGATACTCGTACCCCCAGAACTTCAATTTTAAGAAAACAAAAAAAATATTAAGTTACCATCAAATATCCATTTAAATAATATTGTGGAAAGTTATTTACCTCCAATATCTGACACGATCCGATTAGTGACTTTGTTCGCCTACCGGCGGCGCCAAGTGTGCTCAAGAGTTTGGAATAACCGGCACCACCCAGTCATAAATGCCAACTTTATCTATATCATCAAAAGCAGCTAACCAACCGGCATCGATGTAGTTCTTTGCATTTGAGAAGAAAAATTGACCCAGAACATACATCCAGAAGGCCCGCGCAATTTGTGTTGCAAGTTTGTCATCGCCTTTCGCCTCTACCAACTTATCATTTTTAAAGTATGAGGCCAAAAAGGACACTGTCATGGAATCTGAAATCCATTGCGGAGATTGTCCTGCTATATTACAGCCTTCATTGTATAGTAGATCCGGGAAAATATGTTCTTGTACATATTCAAAGGAATACTTGATGTTGTCATATGGAATGGGCCCTCCAACATCAATACTAATCCCAGTCATCATAATCCAGTCCAAAGGTGTAATCCCCATTTCACCAAAAGGAAAGTGGAAGGTGTTTGTGGTGTCCCAGAAACGCTCGACGATGTAGTCTATCATTGCATGTGACAACTCGCCAAACTCCATTGTCAACAATCGCGTCCATCCTGCCTTTTCTATAATGATAGCAGCTCTAGGGAAGTGCTCAGATATAACATGATAATGTTGTTGGACCGATTTTATAGACCCGCGATGCATGTACTTGGTCTTTGGGTCTGCCCGAAGACTCATATTACAGGAAACGTGGGCGTCATCTTCCAGCATAACCAGGCCAACATCATCGTTCATTCCTTCAGGCACCTGATCAACCACTGGGTCCTCCGATGTTGTGGCTTTTTTGTTCCTTTTTCTCCCACCAACAAATCGAGATACAGCTTTCCTCAACATCTATTTCAAAATTTTTGTTAAATCAATCTCAAAATAATATTACTCCTGTTTTTCTCCTAAACATAACAAAAGATTATAATGAATGCAATAGCTGAACCAAAACTAAAAAGTACTGAACCTAAATCCACTAAATGGATTTCAGAAATTTAGAGGATTGATTTACCAAATTCTATTTTCTGGTACCAAATATAACTGAAAAATAAAATGCAAATCCAAACCACAACAATTGTAACAATAAGTTCCATTTTCCAAATTATATTTTCAACTTTACTCAAAACATCCGGATTAATTGAACCCCATATTTCTAAGCTAATCAATAAGTTCTCAACAAAACCTCATGAAAACTTAAAACCCAAACATTTCTTAGCTAATCAATAAGTTACCTCCAACAAATCTCAGGGCAGTGGAACATAAATTAGTGAAAATGCACGAAAAATAAAATGTACAGATGAATTAACCTGCTCTGATTTTTCCTCTTAACATTTTAAAGCAAAAATTGTTAAAGACTATCTTAACATTTCAAAATGATATTCACTAGTTTTATCAATTTCAAAAATGGGTTCTCTACGACGGCAATAACAGGGTTCTCTACGGCGGCAATGAAAGACTATCTTAACATTTCAAAATGATGTTCACTAGTTTTATCAATACAATTAATGGGTTTCTACGGCGGCAATACAGGGTTCTCAACGGCAGCAATGAAAGGCTTTAACGGCGGCACAGTTTTATCAATTTCAGTATTTTTCGTTCTCGACAGTCAATAGCAATCACAAAAATCTAAAGGACAGTGTGGAAGAAAGCTTTTACCTTTGATTGAGTGGGTGAAGTGTTCTTCTTTTCCTGCTGCCGCTGCCGTGTAAGTAGAGAAGAAAATGAATTGAGAAGAAAATGTGAGAAGCCTCTTCCAACATAACTATAAATACTAAACCCTACCACACGGTCAATTACCAACCCGCCACTGTGCAACACAGTCAATTACCAAGCCGCATCATTCTTGATCGGTCAATTACCAAGCCGCATCATTCTTGATCGGTCTCCTGGCAAGCCGCTCAACCCACGGTCACTTAGAGCAACAACTTAGTCTTGATCGGTCTCCTAGCTAGCCGCTCAGCCCATACGGTCAGTTAGAACGACAACCTTGCTTTGATCGGTCTCCTAGGTCCGCTCACCCCATACGGTCAATTAGCATAACTCCCTGTTACACACGGTCACTTAAGAGCTACTCCAAAACTATTAATGTACACGGCCACTTACAAATCCGCCCCTCTCTCTTACGGTTAATTAGTGAGCCGCCCCATGTACAATCGGTCTCCTAACTGGCCGTTGTTCCATACGGTCACTGACGTGTGCTACGAAGTTGTATACGGTCACCTAGAGCAACTGCCAAAACATTAAAACGGTTAACTGGGTGGTCGTTTCAGAGATAAGCGTCATTCATCGACACCGTATCTCGTGATACGACCACCCAACTAGACGCAATAATTATTACGACCTTCTATGAAGTCGTCTCTCGTAATTCGGCCACCCAACTAGACGCTCAATCATACGTATTGTTAACTGACCGCATTATATTTGGTGCTCATTCAGATGAGCGTATAGTTGCACGATCTTCTAAGTGAACGACAATACTAACACACGCTAGGATAGTTAACCGTGCGTGTTATACTCGGCCCATTAATAGAACGTCTTGTATCATACGGTTACCAATCACAACGTGCGAGTAAAATTTGCTCTCCTACCGCTGTGGTTTTTAAGCCAAAGACCAAACAAAATTTGGTATTTAGTCGATAGGATAGTCGCACCGCTGCAGTTGCCCTAATTCATTCCCTAGTTCTTTAATCCGCCTCCTTCTCCACCTCTCTTTTTCCTTCACTCCACAGGCGTATGTATCCTCTTCTATAGTGACATCAGCAATACAGATCATTGATGCTCTTTATTATACATATAAGCTATCTTGTCTCTATCTTCTATATATTAATAACAACACACTAACATCAACGGAGGGATGTTTTTATGGAATGATGTCAAGGAAGATCTGTTGTTGGATTTGGATTATAGCTTTGAGGCATAATAATAAATGATGTGCTATAGGTTTGTAATTTTGTATAAATTGAAATTAGGCTCGAATGATTGTTATTTGCATTTGTATTTTAAATATCAAATTAAATGAAACGAAGAAAAGAAAAGTGGGAATCGAATAAATACCTCTATTTGGAATGGTCTTCACAGATACGAAAGAGTATTAAAATGAAAAGACGTATACAAAATTATCCTTTCCCTATTTGATTTTTTGGGATTACGACGAGATAAATATATAAAACAACACAACCATCATAGTATTTATTTTTTCTTGTCTCTTTCTATCATTGAGACAGAGAAGCCCTACCAACTATATTTATATCCTTCATTTTCTAGAAAAAAGAAAATTTAATCATTAATACCCAAATTATCCTACACATATAATAAATTAGATCCAATGTTAGTTATAATACCTTTATTAACAATATTTATACCCTTCCCTATCTTGAAAAAAAAATCTATTTAATTATTAATACCCAAATTACCCTACACATATAATAAATTAGATCTAACAAAAGATCTAATGTTAGTCACAATAGAAAACCCTGTCCATCTCCAACCCTATCATCTCCGTCGACTGTCGCCACCATCACCGTCTCCAACTCTTACTATCATAAAAAATCGATCAAACCAAACTCCACCGCCACCATCTCCATCTCCACCATCACGAATAATCAATCAAACATAATTCCACCACCGCAACAACAATAACATCCTGGTTTCAATGGATTTAAATTCGCAGAGACTATTGGATCTATACCAAACTCTTAATTTTCCAGGTGTTTTGAATATACATAAGAATACAAAGAAGTTGTTGTCTGAGACGTGAGTAATTTTTCCTCTCTTCATTAGGCTTTTAAATGAATTTATAGTTTGTTCATTTTCGTTAGTTAAATTTTGGTTAATAATAATCTATGTTATTAATTTTGATCAGTTTTGTAATTTAATTTCTCAAATTGGGTACTGTGAATATTATTTCTATCATCTCGTAATTGAAGCTTAGTGGTACCAAATTTTAGGTATTTAGTTCACGGGTTTTGCTCTTATTTGGTTCTTCATAGTTTGGATTAAGTGAAAAAGAGAGAAAAATGACTCCCATTTGATAGGTCTGGCTAGTGATACAGTTCTCGTTTAGGGTATACTCATTGTAAATGAGACAGATTAACTTAGGGTGGTGCAAGAACTGTTATGGGTTTGATAGACATGAATTTATACTGTTTTGGTTGATTAATCATATGGACGTTTATTGGAATGGTACACTTCTAATTTGGGCTAGAGTCTCCAAATCTCTGTATATATGATAATGTTAGTTTTTTTTAATGGGTTCGTTTTTATATATTCCGCTTACGGTTTCAGGTGTCATAGACCACTGATATGTGTACAACATTAGAGTAAGAATCTCAAGAGTTGTTCAGGTAATCAGATATCCATTAGAGCATCTTCGAGGTAATGTTATACCTTCATTGAGAAGTGAAGGAGTTCAGGGTGATGTTCTTGGAGAGGATTTGCAGAGTCAATCAATTGAGGTGAGAAATCTGTCCAAGATATTGCTCGTTAGAAACTTAGCTTTCATTTTATGTTTTTCTAATGCTTATTTTGATTATGACTTTGGGTTTCATTAATCTTTTGAAAGTTTATGTGGATTTCAACTGACAACTGCATCAATGATGCTTGTAATCATTTTTGAAATGCATTTTTCATAAATGTAAGCTTCAGCATGTGCGGTATGACACAGGTACATTCCACCTCTTAACCACGATTTTCTCATTTTCTCATTTCATTTTGGTTTTTCGACACAGTGTTATTAGGAAGGCATGTAAATTAATTTTTGGTATGCTAAATTTGTGGTGTAATGGTAACACGACTGACTCCATGTCAGATGATGAGTGTTCGACTCACGCCAAATTCAGTCATTCGTATATGTTAAAGTTTTTTGTTTGTCTGATGCTTATTTTAGTGTCAACTTGACATTGACTCCAGATAATGATGTCAACTTTGGTTGTTGACACCGGATTATGATGTTAATAATAAAATTTTATTTTATAAATTTTCAGTTTTAATGTAATTTTGGTTTGTTGACACCAGATTTTAGTGTCAATTTGGGTTCGTTGACTCCAGATTATGACGTCAACAATATTATTTTTTTTTAAATTTTCAATTTTGGTGTCAACTTTGGCTTGTTGACACCAATTTTTATGTCTACTTGGGTTGTTAACACCAAATTTTGATGTCAACTTTAAAATGTTGACACTAGATTTTTGGTATCAACTTTAGATGTTGACACCACCAGGACCACCAACATTCCACCACCACCACCGTTCTAGCACCACCACCAATACTAGCACCACCATCACCACCATTCTACCACCACTAACACCATCATCACCACCACCACCACCGTTCTAGCACCACCATCACCACCGTTCTACCACCACCACTAGCACCACCACCACCACCACCACCACACTAGCTAAGTTTTAGTGGTAGTGTGTTTAGTGGAATAACGAATTCCTGGGGTGGTTGGAGTATCACAGGAGGGACTATAACGAATCCGGGTATTTGGAGTTACGATAGGCACGCGTATCAACGTCTAAGCCCACAGTAAACATATGATGAGCCCAAACAAGAAATCCAAGAACACCTATACTGATCATGGCATAAACCATGCCTAGATACCCGAAGACCGGCTTACTTATGGGATGCCCTGAAACGTTACAAAATTTCGTTTTAGCCAACGACCCAACCAAAGAAAGAATTGGGACTTTGGTGCCACTTATGAAGTGATGGATAATTTTATCCAACGACATCGTTTTTTAAAACCATCTTTCTCATGATCTCCTTCAGATCGAGACATAAGGAGAAGCTTTTATCAAAGGGTTAGCCATATCAAGCTCTTTCTTTCCTTCTGATCTCTATTCTTTCTGTCGGGCTGATTTTACTGGGAAGGATCGAACCTTGGAACGAATCTACAGGGCTCTCACCTTACCGCGAGGATCTGCTTAAGCAAGTCTTCTCCCAAAGGCAGCTGTTCATTAACTCCTTTCTATTCTCTTTTGTCTATGGCTCGTTTTTTGAAATAAAAAAAAAAGTTATATGTGATAGACAAAAAAAAAGATTAAATAAGTGAAGGTATTAAGGTAATCCAATTTTAAATGGATAAGGTTCCTAGAAAGTAGAGGTATATTTATTTTGTGTAGGGGTATATAAAGGGCTTTATTTCTAGTGGTATTTAATTAATATATTGAAAAAATCTAAAAAGAAAAAGTGAAAAATACGCGTCCTGGTGCATCGTCAGCGTGTCTAGACAGGAATCACGTAAGACGCACACGTAAATGTGTCTGACACACATCATATGTACGTCCCACGTTCAGTGTGCGTCCGACGCGGACTTCACCAATTTTGACGTGTCCTAGCTACCCAGCTAGGAAGTGTGGAATAGATACAAGTAATACAACCTAGACTAGTTTTAGTGGGCAAAGTTTACAGTCTAAGTGGGACAGGCCGACAAGGTAATAACATCTCCAACCAATTAGTGATTAGTTTTGTAAGCTATGCTATAGTTCCAAGGGAAATGTTACGTTGATCGAGATTTATCCCAAGCTTTATCCCGAGTAGAGATCCAATAGATAGAAAGGAATGACTCTAATATTGGGACAGAGAATGGTAGTTATAGGTCCCATCACTCCTCTCACACGGTATTAATGTCGGGATAATTTCGCGGTATATATCATTTTCAATATTTCCAAACCATCCTAGTAGAGAACCCATAGTAAGATTAAGCTTTTGACTTCGTTGATTATAGCGTGCTTGCTGTCCCTCCCCCTTTTATTAGCCATTAATTGCTCTACAGTTTTAGCCTTTTCCTGTACACATTTCCCACGAATATCTCTGCCGAAAGAGCCCTTGCGCATATACACGTGGCGAAGCAATAGAATAGATGATTGCCGTACTTTTGTCGACTGTATGAACAGAATCCTTTATGCTGCTACTTGCTTAATTTTGAATGGCTATAACTTAGAAGGTTAAATATGAGGTAGTAGATTACATACTATCTTATCTCCGTGCTCTAATGTCACAGTGCTCTCATTTAGCTAAGTTTGTTTTATCCATTGGTGCTGTCTGTACTTGGCTTGAAGGGTTTGCTGACTCTTGTGTGCATTGTACGCTGTGATGACTGTTTCCAAATATCAAAGTTTCTCCAGAATAAAAGAAATAAAGTCAATGGAACAGAGCAATGAAAGTCATGCAGTGAAAGAGGAAATTCATGCACAATTGATTGTAATTTGTATCCTATCAAGTCAAGGTTTCTGTTCCGCAGTAGCTAATCTATCTTATCAGACACGTATGACACATTTGTCTAAAGTAGAAAAATCCAGAATATGACTTCAACAAAGAAAAACAATTACACTTTTCATATTATAAGCTTAGCAAACCAAACCGGTTTGAATGAAATTCATCATCATCATTCAAGGAATTAAACCCAATATTCTTTACACACTTTTTACATAGCAGATTATCATCATCATAGTCTTCGAATTTTCACCATGTCTGACGATGATGGTAGAGGATTCCGCGATAATCATCACGTTAAATTCAATGTAAACGGAAGAATCATGATCACAGCCATCATTTGCTTATTCGTCATCATCATACTCGTTATAATGTTACATATATATGCCCGTTGTGCCTTCCGGCGTCATGCAAGACGTCGTGCTGCTCTTCGTCAGTTTGCTATTGGTGGAGGTACAACACAATTTCGTTTGAATGAACAAGAACCTAAGAGAGGATTAAATCCATCAGTTATTTCTTCTCTACCATCATTTGTATATAAACAAGTTGATTACCATACTGATCATACAATTGAATGTTCAGTTTGTATAAGTTTATTAGAAGATGAAGAAATTGCTAGGATTTTACGAAACTGTAATCATACTTTTCATGCCGAGTGTATTGATATGTGGTTAATTACTCACTCTACATGTCCTATTTGTCGTATGGAAGCCGAGCCATTAGTCCAACAGGTGGAACAGACTGGTAGCATACCAGTTCTTCCGTTGACTACACCTACGGCTCCCCCAGAGAATTTGACTAATCCTACAACGGTATCATGTGCTGAGGGTGCGTCTGATAATACTACGGGGCAGTCTGCAAAAATTACTACTGGTTCAACTTCGAGATTGAGTTCGTTTAGGAGGATGCTTAGCAGAGAAAGATCAAGCAGAAGAATGCAACATAATTCTGAACAGTCTGACGTTGGTGGAGATATTGAGAGGCAATGAAATTAACTTAGATCATCTCAAGTCGTCAAAATACTACACATTTTCTTCTTTTCTTTGATCAAAGGCTATATACATCTCAATATGCTGTAATTGCAATTATGTTTGTTCTAAAATTCTTGTTTTATTTTTATAAGTTTCCTTTCTATTAGTTTAGGCGATTAACTAGCAATTTCAGTAATAACTAATAAGTAAGAAATAGTATGAATGAAAAATGAGATTTAGGTATTTATTTGGTTTATTTTGCATAGTTGACTTAAATTTGTAGTTATTTTGCTTTATTAGGGACTAGTTGTAAACGATAAAACTATACCTATATCCATCTGTTTAATCTGTCAATTGTCAATGATATTGGTAAATGAAACACGGCCTAATCCACCTTCATTGTTTAATTTGTTTCCTGAAAATTAGAAGATGTGATGATTTTGAAAGGAAAAGAGAAATAGGGATTATTATGAAGCACATCAGGTCCATTAATTCCGCATCATACTTATGGTCTGTGTTTTTCTTCTGTATACTTCTCTGTCAATTAGCAGGGATGAAACAGGGTAACCTCTCATAGTTGAATTTAGTTGGTTCGCTGATAGACCATGTAGGCCTATATGGGCATCCAAACCACCACTGATTGGCACAACCTTTTCTTATTTGGCACCATACTTATCTAGGTTAATCATGGATGCCTTGCGTTGGACTAAAGCTTTGGGGTCCAAAATTCGGCTTCGCCTTAATTACTAAAGATTAGCAAATCCCAAAAGTTACCGCACAAAATGCTGAAGTTTCAGTCATGGCTTGGAGCCTGGGACTACGACCACGGCACAGCCAACCTAACACATGTTTTCAAAGAAACACTAAAATTGTGTTTGTAGGCAGAATTTTTTATATATATAGGAAATTTAGTAGGCAGAAATTTGGTTTGGCAATCTGATATCCTTCAAGGCTAATAAAGCTTACTCCTAGCATTTTCCTCGAGGTTTCCGAAAAGCGTGAAATGAATGGAAAAGAAGTAAAATGATCTTGGGATGTTACGGCTTGACATTTTGGGTTCATTCATAGTTGGTGTCGCTACCCCTGGGTGTAGTTTTGCAACACGGTTTCTGCCAAGAGATTCTTTTGGAAGACTTTAGTAGTGTCCTCATATGGGATTACGGCTTCTTTTTTCAGAATTTCAAAGGAAAGACCAGTAGAGTGGAGTGGAATGAGTATAGCATCTCATTTTTAGAATTTCATTTCATTACACTTCAACAGAACTAGGGGTAGAGTTTGTCCAAGAACATAAATTACAAAATCTTAATCTGGACATCAGCTAACAAGGGGTGCATCAAATAACAGCACCCTGTCATCTACTTAACAATCTTACAATTACAAAATAACAACTAGTACTGGTAACAAAGGAATGGTGATCATTAAACCTTGACACTGCCAGCTACCACCAATCTGACCGTTGCTTGTATCACCTGTAATGGGACCTGATGACATACCCTGTGCTGTTCCAGTAAAAACCCCATTTACCACTACTTGAGCACTGCAAAGTGCAAACACACCAAGTAAAAATGTCAAAGAATTTTATTTTATTTTATCAAATTCCAAATGTATTCCATACATTCTAAAATCACAATAAAAATCAAGAAAAAGACAAACCTTGTTGGAAATTTGCAGTTCCCATAACCTGTTATTGACAAAAGGAGATCAAATTAAGATTACTTAGAAATTGATCAAGAACAAAAGTGGGTTATAGAATGGGATAGTCAAATTTAAAGACTATATGAAAGAAATATGTTACTTACTTGGGTCTAGGGAAGTTGGGGCAGCAGTGTTACCAAAATCACAAGTTGGTTCACTTTTGTTGTTCTTCTGGAAGTAATCATTAAAAGTAAAAGAAGCAGTAGCTTGAAAATTTGAAGGATCATAACAAGGACCACCTTGTTGAATTGGTCCACAATTAGCACCACCAGGACCACAAGCCCAATCTAAAGATGTTTGAAGAGCTAAATCTTCTGCGTTGTTCTTTGCAACACACCATAACATCTTCTGTGAATCATCACCATTGTTGCTTGCTTTTGAGTATGATTTGAGATATGGGGTTTTGTTATGATCGGGTTTTGATGCTGAATCTTGAAGAGAAAAACAGTGAAGAAATGAAGTATTGATGAAGAGGAAGAGAAAGAGGAAATGGCAAGAGGAAAGTGTTAAAGCCATTTTCTTTTCTTTTTTTTTTCTTTTTCAGATAAGGAAAGAGCAAAACTGAATACAAACTCAAGGCTTTCAAATGGGTTTTATGTTTGGCAGTTAGGGTTTTCGGAATTAGAGCTGTAAATGACCGTTGGAAGTGGAGATCGAGAGTGAATCTAGTGAGAGAGAAGTCGGTGCAGAAACTCCACATAACATAACTCAGTCGTCTGTCATCCAAGGATGTCGTACATACGACTCTATGATTTGTGTTCTAAGATGGGCCTATAATTTTACAAAAACACTTGGGGTGGCCCAAAGTGAATAGTCCATTTGTTGTCCAACACGGTGTCCGAATTTTATCTTCCAAGGAATATACTCTCTCTTCTTTTGTTTTTTTTTTCTTTTTTTGAAGCATGCCGGGGCATATGATGATTCTTTCATCTCTAAATTACCTACTAATATTTGACTCGCTATTTGGACAATAGTTACATGGGACACAAGAGTTAATGGTTTATATGTTAGGTTTTAGTTTGGAAGAAAGCCAATCAAATATCGTCACTTAATAAGGCCGACTTTTGGGTCACCAAAGCGGGTGAAAAGTAGTATCGTATCGGGAAGAATTTTATTTGTTATGCTCCACTAGGACAATGTAGGAACTTTATTTTTTACTTTTGATGCCAGGTTTTGACCGGTATCTTAATTTGATATCTAACTTTTTAAATATTATGGGTTGGTATCTGGATTAATTTTTGACTGTTAACAATTCCGTTTGACCTAGGTTTTTTCTTGAGATTTTATTTTATTTTATATAATTATTTATTTTTCATATTTTTCCTTGTATGTTTGGTAACAAAAACTTCTTTTTTTTTTTTTAAATAAGAAAAAGAAATGCCGCAGCAAGCTCAAGCAACAGAGTTTCGCTTTGCAGTGAAAAGAATAGCCTCCTGTAAATCCCTTTCCTCACCATTAAATTCTCCGTTAACAGTAAAAAAAATTCTCAAACAAGGGGGACTGAAGATAATTAAGCAACACATTGTTGTCTCAGGCTAAACTATCCTTAATGTTGTTCTTAGTAACTAGGCTAACTAATTTCAAAGCAAGAGAGTTTTGACTTCGCTGGACTTTGTTGAGGTTCCCCAGCACAAAAGAGATTTCTTCATAACTTCCTCCAATCATCTGATGATAGCTTAAATTGAATCTTCCTTGTACTTCTCGTCTATAAGTATTCTTGATGGCCTCCAGAGTTGTATCTTCTTCAGAAGAGAAGTCAACGTTTTTGGTCTACAACTCCTTGGTCGACTTCATGGCTAGCTCCGCTTCTCTTCCTGGACAATTTCTATCATCTATATGGATAGAATAGGTTCTGGCTCCAATGAAACTCCCTGAAAAGGACATAACAAACAAAGCAACATTAGTATAAGTGTAAGATTGATGGTTAGCATTACTACATGGCAAGCTATCACTTTCCAGAGTGCAAATGCTTATGGTTACACCAAATTTTTGTCTGTGAAGGTTTATCAATCTGCTTCTTGTTTCTTCATCAAAGACTTGGTAGTAAAGATTGTTGATGATAAGGTTTTGATTGTGAGTCACTTTGTCGAAGTTGCTTATGTGTTGTTTGATGTTGTGGGCAGTGGAGTCAGCAGGATGAGAGACACCTTTGAAAACCGGATCACATCTATCTTTCCATATGAACCAGGCGATAGTAGCATAAAAAGTATTCCTGGTGGGAACAGAGTTATTAGAAGAAAAAAGGTAGTTGAGCCAATCATGAAATTTAGCAAAATTCTGGAAGATATTGTGATTTTCACCAAACATCTTACTCCAAACAGAAGCAACAAAATGGCAGAATATGACACAATTAGAGATATCCTCAGAAGCGCTTTTACACCTACTACAAATAGGATCAATATAATGAACAATACTAGCAGTTCTAGCAATAGTATGCAAGATACCCTGCGCACACTTCCAGATGAAAAGGTTGATAGAAGGAGAAGTATTCATTTTCCAAATAACCTTCCAAGCAGTGTTGACGTTATCATTTTTATATTTCTCTTCAATCTTCTTGTTATATAAAGTTTTGACAGAGAAGTCACATTTTTCACTTAAGCCCCAAGAAATACAATCATCATCAAGAACATTTATAAAAGTATCAAGAATGGTATTTTGGTCTTCAGGAGAGAACCAGAGGGGAATAATGTTAGAGTCCCAGTTTCCTTGGGTGTTTATGAATTGACTAACATGAATCAGATCATTAGGACAATTTTAAAGCTTTTCTAAAATGTTTTGAGCTATTTAACATTTGATACCCAACAAATGTCCAATACATTATTTGGTATCCAACATTTTAAATATTAAGGGTTGGTATGTTGACCCGTCATTGACTGTCAAAGTCAATGTTTGGCCAATTTTTATTCTGTGTTTCCTAATTTATATTAAAATTTTATTTAATTTTACGAATTTACCCCTTAAGAAAAACAATTATCTTCTTCCTTCAGACTCTAGCCAAATTCTGTAACCAAAACTATAACCCGAACTCCATATCCTAATCTTACATAAACCAATATCGAGCCAAGACTGACCTAACCCTTTGGCAAACACTCAAATGATCCTTGGCTAATTGACGGCATGACTTGGTACAAGAACTGGTAGCAGCTAAACTGGGAGTCGTGAAGAAATAGTCGTTCAGGCATTTTCTCAAACATGTTGAGTGCAGTTCGTTGTTGATTCAAAGATAATCTCCATGTTGATATCTAATACAATTCTATCTCTTCCCTGCAATGAATTCATGTATCATGCAAACCCATATTCATAATCCATTTAAACATTCAAACATGTAATCATTCAGAGCAACCCAATCATGTTTTCCGGCAGATAAAACCATCTTTTTCCATATTATCTCCCAATTCACAGCGAATTAGAGTCATCTTCATCTTCCATGTCAAACAAATTCAAAACCCTTTCTTCTATCTGTTTCACGACCACATTCATTCCATCTGAAATCAACCCATTTGTTTTACATGCAAATAACACCACCATCATGTGAAACAATTTCTTCAAACCCTGTAATCTCATTATTAATACCCACTCGCATTTCATCAATCACTTCACTACCTGCTCAATCATCTCTGCCAATATCAACTCATTTCTCTATTTCTCACGGGTCAACACTCTTCAATCTGAGTTCCAACTCCTCTTTTCTATCTTTTCTCTTCTTGTTCTTCTTATCTTTCTCGGCACCAAACCCACTTTCTAATCTCTGCAGACCAAATCTTCACCATTTCTTCGTTACTTTCAAAAGCAGACTCGAGTTCATTCTTCTCAATTCAACATCACCATTCTTCTCTCCCAACCAAATCAAAACCCCAGGCCTAGCTATCTAGTTTCACAATTTAAATATCTCCCCAGTCCACTTGAATTACAATTTGTATTCAAATAAAAATACAAATTCGATTGGTTGCCTTAATTAGGTATTTGATTTGATTTTCAGTTGATTTTTTTTTTTTTTTTTTTTTTGGGATGTTGAAGAAGATGAAGAGGTTATCAAGATCCGATGTGAAGAGGTTAATAAAGTAGTAACAGTTTATGAATTACATGGGAGAGATAATAAGAGTGGAGTGGATCAATTGATGTCAACTGGATAAGCATCAATACAGGCTAATAGACTAGAAGAGATGGCGGTGACTAAAAGAGATGGCGGAAGAAAGGCTAGGGTTTTCAATAAGTATCAACCCTTAATATTTTAAATGTTAGGTACCAAAATAATATATTAGATATTTACTGGGTACCAAACGTTAAATAGCTAAAATATTTTCTTTATTTTTAACTCATCTATCAGACCAAATCATAATTTTTTGACCATTTTCCACTTTCCAAATATAATGTTTTTGTATATTTTCTACCCCTTCCAGAATGTCTTTCTAAATCCAGGAATCAGAGCTTTTTGGAATAATGTCCATTCTATTTATATCTTGATTTTCACAGTGTTTTGCCTTCATGATGGAAGAAAGAAGGGAATTTGGTTCCTTAAAAATTTATAAGTTTCTGAACCCAAGACCACCTATCTCCTTTAGATTGCATACAGAACTCCAGGCTATATAATACAACCCTTTTGGTTTATCAAGGTCTTTATTCCAGAAAAAATCCCTCTGGATTTTGTGCTAATCCTTACAAGTATGTTTAAGTAGTTTGAAGCAATTCACTTGGTAGGTGCAATAGGTAGAAGTAACATTGGCTATCAAGGCAACTCTTCCAGCAGGAGGAAGATTTTGGCTTTTCCAACCTTGTAGCTTGAATTTAAGACTATCTATGCAAGGTTGAAAAGCTTGAATTTTGCTTCTATTGGTAAAAAGAGTGGAGCCTAGGTATTTTTCTTGAGTATTGATCATCTGAACACCCATATCAACACTTATATTAGCAGCTATGGAAGGGCAGGTGTTCTTGCTGAAGAAAATACCAGATTTAATGAAGTTAATCATTTTTCCATAAGTAGAACAAAGTTTCCTAAAAATATCCACCAGATTCCTACTCTCATCCGATTAGATTTGCAGAAGACCATACAATCATCAGTAAATAGAAGATGGAAAATAGAAGGAGCAACAAGACAAATTTGATGCACGTGAATTAAGCTAATACTTTCAGCATAAAGGAGTTTCCTTGATAGGGCTTCCATGCAAAGGAGAAAAAGATAGGGAGAGAGGGGGTCTCCTTGTCTTAGACCTCTAGAAGACTTGAAGAAGATACCAGAGACTCTATTAACCAGGACAACAAAATTGGTAGTAGTGATACATTGATTAATGAGGTTACACCACCTGTCACTGAAATCCATCCTGGATATAATAACTAGAAGAAAATTCGAGTCAACTCTATCAAAGGCCTTGGTCATGTCAATTTTTTTTATAAATTTAAATAAAAAGACTTTATTATTAAGTAAGAAAATTTAAATCCAATGAATTAAAATTATTCATGTACATATTGGAAGGTTTTACTTTGATAAATCTGTTTGTTAAAATTAGATTATTTTTGATTTATTGTTATTGAAAGGTTTTATTACTTTGATAAATCAGTGTATAATGAAATTAATAGTGGAGGTGCCGGTAATGGAAAGGGTGGAGCGCATGGTGGTTGAGAAACCTGTGGTGTCAGTGGAGATCTTATGAACAAAGTGAGAGAAGAAAGTGGAAGATGGATTATGATGGATCGTTTAAAAAGGGTTGGCAAATAAAATAAGATCATTTTAAAGCAAAGAGAAAGAACAAAATCGCATCTGGGAGTCGGAAGAAAATTTCAGAAAAACAATTGTTCACTGTTAAAGAAGAAGGGGTACATACCATAAAAGAGAACATTTGTTAATAACGTCACCTTTTCTTTCTTCTTTTACTGTTCCCAAAAGCTGTCTTTTATTCTCTGTTTTAATTTCCCTCTTCAACAACACAAAAAACTGTCTCAGCAACACGTATATCCGTAGCTGTTTTCTATGTTACTTTTGTTTTTCTCTTTTTTTAATCACTTTGAGTTATGAAAATGTATTTTGAGAGAGTGTTTGACATGAGGAGCTAGACCCTATTGCTGAGGTGACGGAGGAAGCCATTTTTCCAGTAATAAAGTGGTGTATTCTTATCTTATTAATTTTTTGCAATTCTTTTATGATTATTTGCTTTGAATTAAATTTGAAATAATTATTTTTATCAATTAGTTGTGTTTTCTTTTGATGAGTCATGCTTAGTTTAGAGCTAGTGATGTCTCATACTTTTGATTTGCAACGATTATTTTGAAAATCTAACTTTGGCAGTATTTAGAACCAATTGAATGTATGAGTTGCAAGATAATTGTTAATGCTAAATAACTTGAAAAATTGGCTAATGGTGGAATCCTTAGTCTCAGTTATTTCTATAATCTTAAATCAATTCTACTTCAATCTTCTTTATTTTTAGTATTAAAAATTAGGTTTAAAAATCAAATCTTCACAAGTCTGAGTATCAAATCTTTTACCACTATTTCTAAACCATATCAATTTTTAGTGCCGCCGACGCGGACTTGTCTTTAGGTTTAGAGTCTTACATTTTTTTTAAGGGTTTTTATTTTTATTTTTACTTTTTTCTATTTTACGTTTCTTTGGGTATTTATCTTCTTGCTACATGTTTTGGATTAAAAGGAAAATAAGCCAAAAATTTTGGTGATTAAAGACTTGGAGTTAAAGTTAAAACTAAAAGAACGAAAAAGAAGACAAATTTTTTATTTTTAATTAGATTTTATTTTTATTTGTTCGATTTTATTTGTTTCTCTTTTTAGAAAATTATATTAGGAAATTTTTTATTATTTATGTAGTTTTTCTTTTATTTTTGGGTACTTTTGGATTTTATTTTGGGACTTTGGACATTATTATTATTTTTAAACCCTACGGAAGAGTAATTTAAATATAAACTGCAACAGGGAAGGACGACAATTACTATTTTGTCTCGGCCTCTCGGGTTCGTACACTGACAGAGGAGTCGGTGGCCCGATTCGACTACAACCGATTCATCCCCTGCCTGGTACGGGAGGTAAGACTCGAACTACCCACGAATACCCTGCAAGTCGGTTTACTGTATTCCTTCGTATGCATATATGTTGAGGAACTGAATACATATTTATTTTCTAGTAAAGGGCAAGAACTGACCATACAAGATAATGACTCGGATTTCATCATCGTTTCCTTCTTTCCCGCTTTAGGAACACGTTACCAAATGCGAACCTAAGCTTAAAATTTTGACTAGAAAGAGACGATAGGGTAACGAGCTTATAGAAAAGTTATTCAAAAGGATTGTATTGGTTACTCTGTTAGCCTAACTCAAAGTTCAGGAAGATTATTTTAAGTAGATTCGAGACGCCTTGTAACCCAAGGAAACGTTGCCAAAGAGACATGGTTATCAAGGCTCCTTAGAGCTTATCTTATTTCTATTCGACTTAATCTAATTCAGATCGGTCTAAGAAGTTTGCTAAAACTGTAACTAGTTTCCTTTGGAAGAATAGAAGATCGTCTAGGAACAATCTAAGTGGAGCCATCATGTTTTTTGTTTGCTAGATTCAATAGGTTTGATTTGGTTGAGTCAGCCTTGCTTGTGATTGCTTAGAATTCCCTTCTAATTAGGATTTTTTTTTAGTGTATGCCAAAACCGCTTGAATTCATCACTGAGCGAGCTTGGTAAAGAGATACTCTAGGTCGTTTGATTAGTGACAAACCTAGTAGTTATGTCCCTGGAAACGAGGACCTCGAAGACTCTTCTTTTGAGGGCCCTGTTTTTAGAAATTTCAATTTTGAGAACTTGACACTGTGTGAAGAAGTTACTCCTAGTCCTTTGATAGTGCCAGCAATGAAAACTTTAAAAACTTTGTTGAACCCGACTAGGACTTCTCTTCCACCATGTATCAAGTTCGCTGAAACTAAAGCAAACTATGAGTTAAAACCTGGGACCATATAGATGCTCCCAATCTTCTTAGGAAAAGAAAATAAAAACCACTAATTCGAAGTTAGGGATTTTGAGAAAATAGGTAGTACCATCAGGATTAAGGACCTAGATGATGAAACATTAAAACTTAGATTGTTTCCTTTTTCACTAAGAGATAAATCCAAATCTTGGCTATATAGTTTGACTTCTGAGTCCATTGAAACCTATGAACAACTTACATCTGCCTTTTTCCAGAAGTTTTTCCCTAGGCACATAGCATCATCTATTAGGCAGCAGATTTGCACATTTGCTCAACAAGAGGGAGAATCTTTATATAGGTATTCGGAAAGGTTCAATGAGTTATTATCACAATTTCCTCATCATGGTTTAGAAAAAGTAAGGCTAGTTCAGATCCTCTACGAGGGTTTAGATTATTCGACAACAACCATGGTTGAGTCTGTATGCACAAGTGGGTTTGAAAATAAAACTGTCGATGATGCGATGATATTTTTGAATGAAATCGCTGAAAAAACCCAACAACGGGAAAATAGTAGGGAGCCCCAGAAAAAAATTCATCTAAGTAGAGGAAATGTCAATAGGGTAGAAGGATCTTTTGAATCAGATGCCAAAATAACAACTATATCAAAATGTTAGAAGCTTTAGAACTGAGTCAATCTAGTTGTGGAATTGAGCCCAAGTCATTCTGAGAAGGACATACTATTGAAGAGCAAGCCCATGCTCTTTATAATAACACTAGATTTGATAATCTTCAGAATTTTGATGCTTATTCAGAAACCTATAACCCTGGTTGGAGAAACCATTCTAACCTTTTGGTCTAAGGGCCAGAGTCAAGGTCAGTCTAGTAATTCTAAGGCTCCCCCAGGTTTTTGTTATACTAAGAATCCATTGGAACAACACAATTTCAGAATCCGATAGATAAGACGATCATGAGTTTAGCAGAGTCTATCGCCTCATTAACTCAGAACACTAAATATTTTCAGCAGTTTGTCAACCAAAGTTTACAAGAAAATCAAAAGATCGTTCAGGTTAACAGTCTGGCTATTTCTAATTTAGAAACCCAGGTTGGTCAAATCGCTGAGTCTTTGAGAGAAAGAGAAAAAGGTAAGTTCCCAAGTCAACCACAACCCAATCTTAGAGGAGTTCATGAAGTATCTTTTGGTGAGAAATCATCAAATCATGTGAATGCAATTAGAACCCTTAGGAATGGTAACATGGTGGACAACAAGGTAACCATGCCTGATAGTGAACATACTATAGTTCACCCTTCTGAGCCAGTAGCTGAAGAGACTGATGAAGTCTCTAAAGAGCCCGAAGCAGTTTCTCATAACCAGATTTTATGCCTAGAACCCCATTCCCACAACGGCTAGCACCAACAAAGAAGGAGTCCAACTTTAACAACATATTGGAGGTTTTTAAGCAAGTCACTATCAACCTTCCATTATTAGATGCAATTAGGAAGATTCCTACTTATGCCAAGTTCCATAAGGATATGTGTACACGAAAGCGAAAGCTTAGTGTACAAAAGAAAACCTTTATAGCTATTCATGTGAGTTCAATTATCCAGAACAATACAACTCCTAAGTACAAAGACCCAGGTTCCCCAACCATTTCTTGCACAATAGGTAACTACCGTGTTGAGAAAGCGTTACTTGACTTAGGAGCCAGTGTGAACTTACTTCCGTACCATGTGTACCTCCATCTAGGACTTGGTGATTTGAAACCTACTCAGATAACACTGCAATTAGCTGATAGGTCTGTGAAAATTCCTCGTGGTGTCATAGAGGATGTTCTTATTGAGGTCAATAAGTTTATTTATCCAGTGGATTTTGTTGTCCTTGATACCCAACCTGTCCCTGACCCAGAGAATCAGATACCTGTGATATTAGGTCGCCCGTTTTTAGATACATCTAATGCGACCATTAACTGTCGAAATGGTATTATGAACTTATCTTTTGGTAATATGACTATTGAGATGAATATTTTCAATATTAGTAAGCAACCACTAGAGATAGATGACACGTGCATTAAACAGGTGAACATGATAGGAACATTAGTTCAGGAGTCATTACCAAACATTTTGTTAGAAGATCCATTAGAGAAATGCCTAGCCCAATTTGGGTTTGATTTTGATGATGATAGTGTGATTAATGAGGTGAACACTTTATTAGATTCATCCCCTTTGATAGACACTAGTAATGGATGGAAAACTAAATTCGAACCACTATCAGTTTCTAAGTCTACCATAATTCCTTCTTTAAAAGAGCCTCCTAAGTTGGACCTTAAACAACTACCAGATACCCTGAAGTATGTGTATTTAAGCCCATCTGAGACTTTGCCTGTGATTGTAGCATCCGACTTGGATAGTAACCAGGAAAGTAGGCTAGTGACCGTGCTTCAAGACAACAAGGAAGCTTTAGGGTGGACCATAGCAGACATTAAGGGTATAAGTCCTACTGTTTGTATGCATCAGATTCATTTAGAGGATAATGCCAAACCGTCTAAGGAGATGCAACGTCGACTTAACCCTAACATGAAAGAAGCAGTTCGAACTGAGGTGCTTAAGTTGCTAGATGCAGGTATTATCTACCATATTTCAGAAAGTAAGTGGGTCAGCCCCGTTCAGGTTGTTCCCAAGAAATCAGGTATCACTATATTCCAGAATGATAACAATGAGTTAATCCCAACCCGAGTGACCACGAGGTGGCGTGTTTGTATTGACTATAGAAAATTGAACAAGGTCACAAGGAAGGACCACTTTCCCCTTCCTTTCATCGACCAAATGCTTGAGAGATTAGCTGGACATAGCCATTATTGCTTGCTAGATGGTTTTTCTAGTTATAATCAGATTGTTACTGCCCCAGAAGACCAAGAGAAAACCACTTTTACCTGTCCCTTTGGTACCTTTGCATATAGACGCATGCCTTTCGGGTTCTGTAATGCACCCGCTACTTTTCAGTGTTGTATGATGAGAATATTTTCTGACATGGTAAAACGGTTTTTAGAGGTATTTATGGATGATTTTTCAGTATTTGGGTCATCATTTGATGAGTGCTTGCATCATTTGACATTAGTGTTGACTAGGTGTAAAGAAAAGGATTTAGTGCTTAATTAGGAAAAATGTCATTTCATGCTTTGATCAGAAATTGTTTTAGGGCATATCGTATCTTCTAAGGGTATAGAGGTGGAATAAGTGAAAGTTGACCATATTAAGACCTTACAAGTTCCCAAAACTGTACGAGATGTTAGGTCATTTTTAGAGCATGCAGGTTTTTATCGTCGATTCGTTAAGGATTTTAGCTTGATTTTTAGAACTCTTTGCAATATGCTTGCAAAAGATGTTAAGTTTGTCTTTGATGATGCTTGTTTAGAGGCTTTCGAGAAGCTTAAGACTTTGCTCACTACCGCCCCCATAGTCTAGGCGCCTAACTAGAACCTACCCTTTGAGATAATGTGTGATGCTTCAGATTATGTTATTGGTGTTGTGTTAGGTCAGCAAGAAAATAAATTACTTCATGTGATTTACTATGCCAACAAAACTCTAAATGATGCCCAACTGAACTACACCACCATAGAGAAGGAAATGTTAGCCATTGTTTTTGCCTTAGACAAGTTTAGATCCTATCTCTTAGGTTCTAAGGTTATTGTCTTTACTGATCATGCTGCTTTGAAGTACCTTCTGTATAAGAAGGATACTAAACCTAGATTGATTAGATGGATCCTTTTGTTACAAAAATTCTCGTTAGAAATTAGAGACAAAAAGGGTCCAAGTAGTAGAACATTTGTCTAGACTTGTTATGGATTCCCATGATGATTCTCCTTCTGTGAGAGATAGTTTTCCTAATGAACAACTATTTTTTGTTTCCAATTACCGTGGTTTGCGAATATAGTGAATTATCTTGTTACTGGTCGAATGCCTCAACACTGGGGTAAACAAGATCGTTTTAGGTTTTTAGCCGAAGTGAAGCATTTCTTTTGGGACGATCCTTATTTGTTTAAGTATTGTCTATACCAGATTATTAAGAGATGTATACCTGAGATTGACCAGTCCAGTATTATTTCCTTTTGTCATGATCATGCTTGTGGGGGTCACTTTAGTGCTAAGAAGACTGCTGCTAAGATATTGTTCACTGATGAAGAAGAAGAAAGAGTACAAACCATAGAAGAGAACAGTTGTTAATAACGTCACCTTTTCTTTCTTCTTTTACTGCGCCCAAAAGCCGTCTTTTATTTTCTGTTTTAATTTCTCACTTCAGCAACATAAAAAATAGTCTCAGCAATACGTATATCCGTAGCTGTTTTCTGTGTTACGTTTGTTTTTCTCTTCTTTTAAGCACTTTGAGTTATGAACATGTATTTTGAGAGAGTATTTGACATGAAGAGCTAGACCCTATTGCTGAGGCGACGAAGGAAGCCATTTTTCCAGTAATAAAGTGGTATATTTTTATCTTATTAATTTTTTGCAATTCTTTTATGATTATTTTCTTTGAATTAAATTTAAAATAATTATTTTTATCAATTAGTTGTGTTTTCTTTTGATGAGTCATGCTTAGTTAGAGCTAGTGATGTCTCATACTTTTGATTTACAACTATTATTTTGAAAATCTAACTATGGCAATATTTAGAATCAATTGAATGTATGAGTTGCAAGATAATTGTTAATACTAAATCACTTGAAAAATTGGCAAATGGTGGAATCCTTAATATCAATGATTTCCATAATCTTAAATCAATTCTACTTTAATCTTCTTTATTTTTAGTATTAAAAATTAGGTTTAAAAATTAAATCTTCACAAGTCTGAGTATCGAATCTTTTACCACTATTTCTAAACCATATCACATTACAAAGCAAATGCTCTCTATTTATAGGGAAAAGATATAAGCATTTACAATGGGATTAAGGGGCATGCATCTATTACTACTTGTGGTGGTGGTTATAAAGTAGCGGAGGAAGTAAATAGGTGAAGAGGAGATGAAAAGATGATGGTGTAAGTGTGGTGTAAATCCACCAAATATTTATTTCATAACACCCCCTTGAATGACGCCCCTCTACTAACATTGCCTCATTAAAAACATGCTAGGAAACCTGAAAGGAAAAACGTAGGCGAAGGAAAAAAGTACAAAACATATATAGTAGTGTTGGACATGCATATGTTGCCTCGTTAAAACCTTGACAAAGAAAACCCAGTAGGACAAAACCTTGACGAAGGAAAAAGAGTACAACGCGATAAGTACAAAACATATATAGTAGTATTGATGACGCTCCCCCTGATGAGTACTTCAGTAAATTCTTGGCTTACAAATCGTGCAATCCAATTTGACTAGCTAACCAATTTCTTGATTGCAGAAGATTACAACGATTTCTTAAAGAAATTTGATAGTTGATGAAGGATTCTTTGGTGTTACACAAGCGGTGTTGTCTTCGAGTAATACTCTTGCAATGTCTGCGTTCTTCTTCAACACATCGAGAACCCTTGTCATGGATTTCTAGCTTCCCGAGATGATTTGCAGAAGTAGTTGATGTAGTTGCTTAACCGAAGAGCCAAGATATAGATACAATAACGTAAGTGATCAAAACGGTATATTGTGATCATACCGTACGGGGTTCATAATGACAACCAAATTTCTAAGAGATGGTTATGTTGATTTGTCATAACAAAATGACCTAGTTTATAGTGGGAATCCACCAAATAACTAAAATTGATTCAACTTTCCCTTGGATGACCACCATGTTGAATGAAATTGCCTCACTAAAACCTTACCAGTAAAACCCAATGAGACAAAATCTGGACGAAGGAAAAAGAGCACAATATCAACATTTTGAAATTAAACGTCAGTGAGGTGTTGCCTCATTAAAACCTTGTTAGGAAAACCACATGGGACAAAACCTGAAACAAAGGGAAAATAGTACAACTTTTGACGTAAATATTGATGCTAACTCAACTATATGAGTATTATAGAAAACAAGCATCAAAATCATAAATCTAGTCTATATCATAGAGAAGTTTTATGCAAGCATCATATTTTTAAACTGCATATTTAAGAAGAATAATATTTATGCTGTTAAAGCGTGGATTTTTGTGTTTTAAGGACTCCTCAAAAGACTTGTAAAGTTAATATCATCAAATAATTAATCCGAATTTTTGGTTTTGTACCAAATTTCTAAAAACACATAAAAGATTGTTAAAACTGAAATAATCGAGTCAGGTGACTACCTGAATATAATTTGAATCTTCTATGGATTACAAATTTGAATATACTCTCCGACCACATTTCTTGTGTAAATACAATACAAGTCCTTCAAGGACTACCACACCAAATGAATCATATAAGGAGAACAAAATATTGAACCAATCCTAGGGTCTCAGCTAAAATAAAACCCTCAAATCATTTTTACAACGAATATATTTCTCGTGTAACGCGTTATAACTACACCAACCTGTAGTTAATAGGCTTGGCATTTTTAAGGTGTTAAGTCTTGGATCCAAAATTACGTTAATCGAGAGATTAATCCAACCTAATTTGGATTATATGCCAACCAATCACATATGTCGATATTCCTATGCAGAGGGGTTAACAACCACCATCATTTATTATTTCAGTAGCTACTGTGAATAATCGACAATCATATTAGTTTACTATGATCCCACATAATTCTCAAATGTATGCATATATTGAAAAATTCAATCAATTACTGGTACCAGCGCCCGCGGATATTGTAATCTCCCCATCTTTCAGTGAGGAGACATAAACTATGAGAATGTGGATCTTGTTTTGGTCGACTCTATTGAAAAACTATCTGTAGCTTATTCTAAAATGCTACTTGTAGCTATATGTGATTGGATATGCCTTCCAAAAGGCATAAGCTTTATATAAAAGCAAAATGAGATATTTCACACCAATCATATACTGACATCCTTTATCGATTTGATCACGATGGGAGAGAAACTGATATAACATTCAAGTTAATTAACAACCACTTCTGGTAGTGTATAGTCCCCCCCTGATTATGACAGGAATATTTTTCATCTCATATACGAAAACAAGTTTCGTAAAGTATTATCCGATTAATTTGAGGACATATACTCATAATAATTTCTAGATTTTAACAACACCAGGTTGGACCGGAGATAATGACTTTAAAATCCATAAAAAAATTATCCTATAAAAATAAAATTGTAGTATACTTGACATACAAATTTAGCATCAACCATGGATTTTATTGCTTACAACTAAAAGCATATAAAATATACAATTAAAGCTCCAAAAAGATAAACATAAAAATTGTGACCTACAGGGCCAACGAGATAATGATTTAGAATGAAATTGTGGACACTTCTTTATCAAAAGAAATTAATTTCAAGATCAATTTATTCTCTACAAAGACTAATGAAATAACTAACAAGCCGGGTGCACACCCTATGATCTTTAGTGCCCTGATATGTTCCAACTACTAGTGGGATTATTTCAAATTTTGAAGATTTACCATGAGAAAAAAATCAAAATTGTTAAGTATCCCCAAAAAATACATCAATTCCTCGTTTTACTGATATTTGAAATTGTTAATATCATAAATGTATTTCATCTTTTTAGGATTGATATAGAGAAAACGCTTCTTTAAAAAATGAAGCTATTATCGGTATTCTCTTTTTAGGGAAAAAAATCCAATTTGTGGTTGATGAATGATTTCTTGTAAGGATAGAAACCAATGGTTTATTATTAGATAAAATCATATTTGATGATAAAGGTTTCTTGTAAACCTATAATCCATGCCATTCTTTTTGAATTGGCGAAAATTACCAAGTTCAAGATTTCTTGTTATTAGAGAATAGAAATCGATATCGTCATTATGTAAAAACCGACAAAAAATAATGTTGCCTCGTATTTTCAAGGGCAACTCAAACTTGATAGATAACCATGATATTGGTAAAAGATATCCAAATTGTAGTTATTTTTTCCATCTTATAAGAACGATGGAGAAAAACCAATATTAATTGGTTTTTATGATTTATCAAAATCGATCGACAAAATTATCGCTTTAGTCATCGCATATGAAAAATCCATCGTATGGTTGACGGATGGTTTCTTGTAAATAAATGGAAACCTAATATAAAAATCACATGATCTTCATCCAATAGATAAAGATACCAAACTTAATTGGTCGTAGGTTTATGAACCATGCATATGATAAGTTACCATAAAAGTAATCAAGTAACGATAACACTAATTTTTAACGATTACAGTTTTATGAGAGTAAAAGATGAATTTCTTTTTTCTTTTTTAATAAAAAAATCAGAAAAGAAAAATTAAATTTATTTGCAAGAGCTGATCACCCATTATTACCAATCACACAATTAAAAAAGAAAGAAAGAATACCATTAAGAATTTACGGTAAAACAAGTCTCCATCTGGTTTTGTCTGTACCGTCTCATATCTATAGCCAAAGGGAATGGTGACTTTTGGTAATGTCCACCTAGTGCAGTACAGTAATGATAAAAAATGGTTCCCTAAGTCATAAACCAGTTGACCATGCAGCCTGAAAAGTTTATTCGTGATGTATAAAATAAAATGCTCTTATTTAAAGCTTTTGTTCGTACTGTATATATGCAAAAATACTCCACCTAATTAGTGAAGTAAGAATTGCTAAAAGAAAAATAAATCTATAAAGAATTAAAATACTCAAACAAAGTATGAAGGTTTCGGTTGGTTTAATAAGAATTTAGAAATAAATCTTTGAATAATGTTCATATCTCGGAAGCGCAATGCAGAGAGTTACTAGGGTTTCAACAATAAAAACACCCGATTGATTTTCAATTTACTTTACTAATACTATTCGTTTCAGTATAATAACTAGTGAATTGATTAAGAAAACAAAAATATTCTTATATACATCATATAATTTTTGAGACAAATTAAAAAATTAACTTATATTATTTTAGATATAAATAAAAAAAATCTAATTAGGAAAAAAGAAAAATTTGATTTTAGTTTTTATAAAAACTAGGAAAAATAACTGATTGAGTTTTTAGACAATAAATAAAACTATGAATCGATCGTAATGTATTGCTCAGTGATTAAAGCTACGTGCGTGATAACGTGTTATAAAAGATAAAAAAATATAAGAATAGAGAGAAAAGAAGAAAAAAATTCTTATTTTTGATGTCACATTACAAAAGAAATGTTCTTTATTTATAGGAAAAAAGGAGATGACATTTACAATAGAATTAAAGGGCATACATCAATTACTACTAGTGACGGTGGTTATAAAGTAATAGGGGGAAGTAAAGAGGTGAAGAGGAGATGAAAAGATGATGGTATAAGTGTGGTGTAAATTACCAAATATTTATTTCATAACAAATATTAACATAAAAAGTCGTCACATAAAAAGTCGTCATGTTCTATATATTTGTACCAGGATGACTTAAATGAGTCGTCATGGTTGATAAATTTGAAACGGCTAAGATGTTCGATTTCACATTCTTAATTGGGTTTTTTTTACGTTACCTCCAATGGATAATATGCTAATTTTCGTTACCTCCCTTATTAATTGATAATATGAAAAACCTCCCTTCTGTTAACTTTATCGTAACTGCCCATTTAAGTGAGTATGTGCGGCACACGTGTGTGTCAGTATAAAATTTTAAATTTCAAAATTCCAAAAATACCCTATAGTCCAAAATAAAAGCTTAACATGTGTTATAATATAAACGATTTCATCTTAACGGTTAAAATCAATTGATGAATGAACGGTTAGGATTCCATGTTGTGAAGACGTGGGTTTATACACGCACCTTAAATTTTACTCTTTCTTCTTCTTGCTAGAACAGAAACATATCCTCTATTAAAATCCCTAGTAATAATGAATGATCTTCCTCCCGTTCAAATACGGCAACTGTACAAACAAACAAGCAACAACTACATTGAACACCAATACTAAAAAATCGAAATAAAATAAAATTATTTACCAAATCTGCACAATTCCCATCGTAACATTAGTTGAGTAACATTAATTCACTAGAAATCAGATCTTTTTATTAATCCCAATTTGGGTTACATTTATATTCATCTGATAACAGATGAAGAATTGCTAACATAAGCTAACATACATGACTAACATACACTTGACAGCTAGATTACAGATAGATGCCAGCTATGATGCTGAGTGTACAGTGTAAAAGAGGTATAACTATAAAGATGCACTATTACCACCCCTCAAACTGAGTGTGCTGTAAGGAACAGACACCTAGTTTGGTACGCAGCTGTGTGAATCTTGGACCTGTAAATCCTTTTCTGAATATGTCTGCAGTTTGCTCAAGTGTTGGAACATAGATAACCTTGAGTTCATTTGCTTGATATTAATTCCCTAACAAAATTATAATCAATAGCAATATGCTTCATCCTTGTATGCAAAACAGGATTAGAGGAATATGAAATAGCACTTATGTTGTCACATAACAGTGATGGTGGATTATTGAAAGAGATAGTCATTTCTTTTAAAAGTTTACATACCCACATTGTCTCTGCTGCCGTGTCTGCTAGTCTCCTGAACTCTGCCTCAGTGGATGATCGAGCCACTGTCCTTTGCTTCTTGCTAGACCAAAAGATTGGATTTGCACCCAAAAATATGCAGTAGCCTCCTGTACTTCTTCTTGTGTCTATGTCCCCAGCCCAGTCTGCATCACTATACCCCTGAATAGTATTCAATCCCTTTTTGAACAAAAGACCATAGTCAACAGATCCCTTTAGATATCGTAGAATTCTTTTGGCAGCAATGTAGTGATCTGTGGTAGGTGTTTGCTTAAACTGAGATACTTGATTGACAGCATAAGTTATCTCAGGTCTGGTCCAGGTCAGATATTGTAGTCCACTAACTAAGGATCTGTATGGTGTTGGATCAGCTAGTGGAGTGCCTGTAGACTGTTGAATTTTGTAGTTTGCAGCAATTGGAGAGGAGCAAGGTTTTGCACCAGCCATACTGTGCTTCTCTAGAAGGTCTAAGATATATTTTGTTTGATATATAAATAAACAATTAGAAGATCTTTTTACCTCTAAACCCAAGAAATAGTGCAGGTTACCCATGTCTCTGACTGGAAAGTGGTGCTGTAGCTGTTTGATAAAGAATTCACAATAAGATGCAGAACTGCCTGTGAGTAGGATATCATCTACATATACTAAGATGTAGGTGATTTTGAAGTATCTTTTTGTATAAACATATAAGCATCCGCTGTGCTCATAAAAAAGTTGTAAGATAACAGCACCTTAGTTAGTTTTGCATACCAAGCACGTGGTGCTTGCTTGAGGCCATATAGGGACTTGTTTAACTTGCATACATGTGTTGGATGATCTTTGTCTATGAAGCCCGGAGGTTGTATATGTCTTCTTCAAGATCCCCATGAAGAAAGGCATTGCTAATGTCTAGTTGTGTAATTTTCCAGTCATTGTTAACAACTGTGGTAAGTAAAATCCTAATTGTTGTTGCCTTGGCTACGGGACTAAATGTTTCATAGTAGTCCAGGCCTTCCTGCTGATGAAAGCCTTTGTCCACTAGTCGTGCTTTGTACCTAGATATGGTACCATTAGGATTATACTTAAGCCTAAAAACCCACTTGCAGCCAACTAAGTTCATTGATGGATCATAATGAACTTTTGACCAAGTTTGTGCACTTTCTAGAGCATTGTATTCTTCTACTAAAGCCTGTTTCCAGTGAGGATTTTTGTTTGCCTGAGTAAATGTTGTAGGAGTGGCTGGAGGTATCTGATCAGTGATTGTAGCAGACATGATATGTTTGGTTGAATATGCTTTTGGTTTGTATATTCCTGATTTTCCTCTAGTTTGCATGGTGTGATTGTTTTCAACTATTGGTAATGATGTAACAGAAGTATTTGAAGTAATAGAAGAGTCTGTATTCTTACAAGATAAGGGAGCAGAAATACCTTGTGATGGCACAAGAAGAGTGGTTGCTTCAGAGACAGAAGGATCCACCAGCATTTCAGAGACAGGAGCCGAAGCAGTCTTTAATGGAAATATTGATTCATTGAATATGACATGCCGAGAAGCATATATTCTTCCAGTATTTGTATCCAAGCAATTGTATCCTTTTTGATTAGAACAGTAGCCAATAAAGATACAATGTAAGCTTCTGGGTTCCAATTTATGATTTGTGTATGGTCTCAACCATGGGAGCAAAGAGAGCCAAAAGTTCTCAGTTGATGGTAGTCTGGAGGCTTGTGATATAACTTTTCAAATGGAGATTGAAAGCCTATGGATCTCTTTGGTAGTCTATTGATTGTATAGTTTGCTGTTTCAAAAGCCTCTACCCAGTAAGTGTTAACCAGTCCTGACTGTATCAACATTGTTCTGCTTACATCTATTATATGCCTATGCTTGGATTCAGCGACTCCATTTTGCTCTGGAGTGTGTGGACAGGTAAACTCACGTCTTATTCCATGATGAGCAAGATAAGATAAAAGTGTTTTGGGTATAAACTCACCTCCACCATCTGTACTAATAGTTTTAATACTGTAGTCAAGATGCTTTTCAACAAAAGGCTTAAAGTAGTAGAAGATATTCTGAAATTGAGCTTTGTCATAAAGGAAATCATCTATGATTGCTACATAATATTTATATCCTGATCTAGAAGTTACAGGACTGGGTCCCCAGAGATCAAGATGTAGGAGTTCTAGAGGTTGTGTACTAAAGCTAGTGGATGATTGAAAAGGTAGTTTATGTGCTCTTCCTAGAGCACAGGAAGTACAGGATATGGGCTTACCTATGACAGAAGGTAGAGACAGTGCTTTAGAAATGCACTGCATTGTCTTGAATGATGTATGAGCCAGTCTGTTGTGCCAGATTTGAGATGTGATTGGAGTTGTAGCAGTTGAGAAAGCCCTGTGTGATTGTTGTGGCCAGAACTGAATGGGATAGAGCCCATTAATTTGATGTCCTTCTAAAATGATCCTCCCAGTTGCTAAGTCCTTCACAGAAAATTTATCAGATGTAAAGGTTATAGAACAGTCATTATCCTTAGTGAACTGATGAACTGATAGTAGATTCTGAGTTGCTTTAGGAACTAGAAGAATATTACTTAGAGTAAAGTAATGTGTTGGTGAAGATTTAACAGAAGAACCATAATGAGTAATGTTCATACCTATTCCATTAGCTGCATGTATCTGATCCTGACCTGCATAGCTTGTTGAGGTTTGTAACTCATACTTGTTTGGTGTGATATGTGATGTAGCCCCACTGTCCACATACCATGGTTTTTCTTCTTTTTCTATTGTAGAAACTAGCATTGCAGACTGTTGATTTCTTGGATAACTTGTAGTATTGTTTCTGTTGTAACATTCAAGAGAACCATGGCCTTGTCTGTTGCAGATTTGACATATTATAAGAGATTGACTGGAATGTCTGAAGTCATTAGATGGTCTTGAATGAGTTGTGTACTGTCTGTATCCTGAACCTCTTCCTGTGTTGTTATAATACCTTCTTGATGTATTTCCTGATCTGTTGGTGTTGGAGAATTGAAAAGATGAATTTGGTCTGAGTCTTGTATTTTGATCTCTGTAGATTGGTTTTGATGAATTGAAATGAGTATAAAAAGTTTGATTGGTAGTACTCTGTAATAGTTCTGTGTTTATTTGAGTTATGATTAAATCCTCACTTAGAAGGTTATTGTGTAGTTCTATGGCTGATATTGGTGGATTCATATGCCCCATTGATGTGGCAAAAGGAATAAATTCATGATTTAAAGATGACAGTGTTATCACCACTAATTCCCTGTCAGAAATGATCTCCCCTATAGCAGCTAGTTGATCTGTTAACAGTTTAATTTCATCAATGAGTGTGGGGACTGTTTTATTACCTTGTTTGATTGCTAGCAGCTTTGTCCTGAGTTGAATTGAGTGAGATGAAGATGATCTGGCAAACCTTTCCTCAATGGACCTCCACAGTTTCTGAGATGGTGTTGCTGCCGCAAAATATGGTATGATTGAATCAGAGATGGTGCTGTTAATCCACATTATGATGGTAGAATCATCATCTATCCAATCAACATAAAGTGGATTCTCAACTCCATTTGCCTGATTCCTTGAACTTGTAAATCGATCTGGACATGGTAGTGTACCATCTAGATAAGACATGATTTTGAATTTTCTAATAACAAGAAGTAAAAGATTCTTCCATGTTAAGTAGTTTTCTTCCTTTAGTTTTAGAGTAACAAGACTCATCAGCTGATTTAGTGGAATTTTTGCTATTGAATGTGAAGTCGGATTCTCCATTGTTACAGAAAACTCACGAATCATACGAAATAGCAAAAGACTTCCACTAATTTCAGATTTGTTGATCACTGATTCTTTTGATATGAAGAAGAAATGAGACTAAGGAAGAAAGAGAAATGAAAGATGATACCGTAGCTCTATCAGAGAAATTTATAGTAAACTTTTGAGAAAGAAAGAATCGTTTCTTCTTCTTGAACTTTTCTTTGCAGAAATTAAAGATAGTTCTCTGATCGAGAAGAAACTTTAACCTAGGTTAATGCTGAAGAACAATACTTACCTAGAAGTAATTTTTTGAATACACCATTGACCGATGTAATTGTCGAGCATGCTGTTTGATTTCTTCTCTTTGCATTAAAGATTTACTAGATCGAGAATGACTTTGTTGTTAACCTAGAGGATTTCTTTAATTCTTCGTTGTTCGATGATTCTTTGCTGTTTTCCTAGAAATTTTTGACCAGGAACAGAAGAAAAAATGGGTATTAAGTTGATGTTGAATTCACGAGAAACATTAATCAATTCCCAAGACTTCTGCATTTGATCAGTTGATTCATTCAAGAGATTTTTTTTTTTCTGGTTTCAAAGAATGAGTTATTGCAGAAGATGAATCAGATTTGAAGATGAGTTCTTCCAAGATTTTTTTTTGATGATTTCCCAGATTCATTTTGCTCTGATACCATAGTTGAGTAATATTAATTCACTAGAAATCAGATCTTTTTATTAATCACAATTTGTGTTACATTTATATTCATCTGATAACAGATGAAGCATTGCTAACATAAGCTAACATACATGACTAACATACACTTGACATCTAGATTACAGATAGATGCCAGCTATGATGCTGAGTGTACAGTGTAAAAGAGGTGTAACTATAAAGATGCACTATTAGACATATCGACTCAATAGGTAAAATAACAAACATAAATTGCAATATGGTCTTACTAGATCCTATTGAGTCTACCGAGTTAGCAATAATTCTGAATCAAACTAAGAAAACAATTTCAAAACAATTAAAAATTGATAAGAGTCTTGTTAAGCTAATCAGGAACAATTTTTATAAACGATTCACGTTTTGCCTCCAACTTAGTATTATTAGTTAATCCTCGAAGTCGTATTAGTGTATTACCTTGTCAGTCATTTTGTCAAACATAATACGTGCAAGAACATTTTTTTTCTGCATGCATAAATCCTTGATTAGCATGGTGAAATTAATAGCATTAGATCCATAACCTCTCTTCACCATTGTACAAAACTCACAAAACCCATAACCAACTTGACTTAGTTGCGAGTTCATCCCTAAGAGCTCATCGGAATCAAATTTGAAAGTATATGAACTTCCATTTCTTAAAGACACCACAAATGATGTAGAGGACAATTTCTACCAAATTCTTTATCTCTCAACTGACGTGAATCTCTTCTTCTCCCAGCTAATAGGAATCTCTTCATATTTGCTTGGTGAGAACAAACTTGTAATGAGATATATCATTTCTTTAATTACACTTTGTTTACACTCTGGATAGGATTCTGTTAGTTCACTTTTGTCCTTATGTAATTGTGTCATTTGTTTTTCTTTCTGAGCTTGTATAAAAGCAATTTTGTAATGACTTTGTTTGTAATGAAAATCACGTTATTGAATTCTACTATGGTAGACACCAAATAGGGTTTTCAATCCACACAAGATCCTGTTTTCTTAATTTTCCGCCATTATTTCTTTTGTTAATTTCTTCAACCAACAATGCCAAATCAAGATTCGACTCATGCTAGTTCTATTAATACAATTCCTCTTTATACTCTAGCTAATATCATCCCAATCAAGCTTCAGGCAGACAATTTCTTGACATGGAGAACTCTCATTACCCCAGTCTTGAAGAAATTTCACGTTCTTGATCATGTCACATGTGAAACATCATGTCCTGATGAATTTGTATCAGTTACAACAAGAACAACGCAAAAATGTTAACCCTCTTCATACATCTTGGCAAGATATTCATACTACCATTCTTCTTCTTCTGAATAATTCAATCTCACCAACAATAATCTCTTATGTTGTTGGACCTACTACATCCAAAGAACTATGGGATACATTGACAACAAGATTTGGTTCTTCGTCTTCAACACATGTTGTTCAATTAAGAACAAATCTTCAAAATCTTAAACTTGGTACCTCTTCTATCACCTCTTACATTTATGAAATTATTAAAATTCGAGATTCTTTTGTAGCTTGTGGATCTACCATTAGTGATAGTGAATTACTTGTTTATGTTCTTAGAGGTTTACCATCTGAGTATTCATCTTTCTGCACTTCAATTAGGATTAGAGATCCACTAGTTTCATTTAGAAATCTTCATAATCTTTTGTTAAGTGAGGAAATTATCATATCTGAATCCAAACAAAGCATTTTATTTGAGGTGCATTCTAAAGCCTTTCTTGCAAATTCAAGTGATTATCAATCTCAAAACATAAATCCAAATAATCCTTCATATTTACATTCTCATGGTCGAAGTAATAATTTTTGAGGAATAGGTAGGTTCTTTCCAGGTATAGGTGGTAGATCTCAATCTTTTAGTACAAATTCATCCTATCATGGACCTACTACAAGAATTCCTAATAATTGACCAACCTGTCAAATTTGTTCTAAGTATGGACATTCTGCTGCCAAATGTCGTCATATATGCAACTTTGCTTATCAAGGACATACAACTCCTCAAACTGCTATGATGGCTTCTACTTCAAATGCTGGAATTCTTGGAGAGAGTCCTTGGTACTTTGACACTGGTGCAACCAACTATTTAACTGCTAATATACAAAACTTAGGTTCTTCTACTTCTTATATTGGTCCTGACAAGATACATACTACTTCAGGTGAAGGTATGTCAATTTCTCATTGTGGTAATTCTGCTATTGCAATTCCAAATCATGATTTTAAGCTAAAAAATATTCTACATGTTCCTAATTCATTTAGCAGTCTCATTTCTGTACACAAATTTTCCACAGTTAATACTTGCTATCTAACTTTTGATTCTAATGGATATTCTATTAAGAATCTCAAGTTGGGGAATACTATATTTCAAGGTCCAACTGAGCATGGAATCTATCCCTTGTATTGAAATTCTTCTAATCACTTCAAGCCAACTACTACATCAACAACTAATGCTCTTGCAAGTATCAAAATTCAGTTAAGACTTGGCATAAAAGACTTGCTCATCCCACTTTTCAGTCTATGTCCAAAGTCTGTAAATCACTAGGATTGAATAATGTGGCTACTAAGTCTTTGTTCTTTGTTGACTTCCAACTAGATAGGAGTCATAAACAACCTTTTCCCATTTCCTTTTCTATTTCGAGTTATCCTTTACATCTACTTCATATGGATGTATGGGGCCCTGCTCCTATTAGTTCTGTAATTGGATACAAATACTATGTTAACATAGTTGATGGTTTTTTAAGATTCTATTGGGTTTACCCACTTAAATGCAAGAGTGACTTCAAGGTTATTTTTCAGTATTTCAAGTCTTTTGCTTAAAACCTTTAATCCACATATATTTCAGTAATAAGAACGTATGGGGTAGGAGAGTTTGTTAACAATGAATTAGGGGAGTTTTTAGCAAATGCTGGCATAAGTCATGAACTCACTTGTCCACACACCCCTGAACAAAATGGAGTGGCTGAGTCTAAACACAAGCATTTGCTAGATGTCACTAGAGCCTTTTTACTTCAATTTGGTTTATCTGATCATTACTGGGTAGATGCTTTGCAAAATATAAACTATTTAATCAACAAGTTACCCGTTAAGTTACTTCATTCAGCATCTTCTTATCAAATTTTATTTCAAAAAGCTCCATATTATCATTTCTAAAATACTTTGTTGTCTCTGTTATCATTGGTTGAGACTTTACACAACCAACAAACTACAACAAGAAGCATTTCCTATATCTTTTTAGGATATAATGCAAATCATAAAGGCTATAAATGCCTAGATTATAGCATTGGTAGGGTCTACATATCTATACATGTGGTCTTCAATGAACATTGTTATCCACTATTACAGAATTCTCCATACAAGTCATGTCTTCCTGCTTTGCTACATACCCTTGTTAACCATTCCGTTGCTAATTCTATTTCTCCAGCATTTATTTCTGCTAATACTTCTGACAGGATAAAATCAAGTTCACACATTGTTCCTGCAATCACAAAAGATACTTCATGTAAGAATAATTCTACTTGTGTTACTTCTGGTACTTCTACTTCATATGTGAACAATTCTACTTCTGTCACTTCTGGTACTTCTACTAAAGACTCTCCTACTTCTATGACAGATACTTCTACACATTCCATGATGACAAAAGGTAAAAATGGAATATTCAAAATCATTCTTTACAACAAAACACACTATTCCAACTGCTTTACTTACTGAAATTTATCCCCCAGTTCCAACATGTTTTACTCAAGCCAATAAACATCGAAAATGGAAGAATTCAATGGTTGTTGAGTATGATGCATTAGAAAAGGCTGGTACATGGACTAAAGTACCACCACATCCTTTCTAAAATGTGTTGGGATGTAAATGGGTCTTTAAATTGAAATACAATCCAGATGGCATTATTGATAAGTATAAAGTCAGACTAGTGGATAAAGGATTTCATCAAATGAAAGGTTTGGACTACATTGTGACATTCAGTCCTGTAGTTAAGCCAACAACAATAAAAGTTGTGGTTTCTTAGAAGTAAATTTCAATTGGGACATTAAACAGATAGATATTAGTAATGCTTTCTTGCATGGAGATTGGCAGGAAGAAGTGTACATGGTCCAACCACCTAGATTTCAAGATAAAGAACACCCAAATTATGTGTGTAAATTATAAAAATCATTATATAGGATAAAACAAGCTCCTAGAGCCTGGTATGAGAATTTACTAGAGGTCCTAGTTCAACTTGATTTCACTCCATCCTTAGTTGACTCTTTTGTTTGTTCAGAAAGTTGGTTCAAGAATACTATTGTTTTAGTATATGTTGATGAAATACTTATCACAAGAAATTCTACTTCTTACTGCAATGAAGTTATTTTCTTTTTCAACAAATTTTTCCCTGTCAAGGATTTGGGTTCTTTGAACTACTTCTTAGGAATGGAAGTTAAGAGAAACAAAACAGGTTTGTTTCTGCATCAAACTAAAAATAGTTTAGATTTGCTGCAAAAGTGCAATACGATGGGTTCTAAACCATGTAGTTCTCCTTGTCAACCTGGTGCTAAACTCAGTGCAAAAGATGGTGATCTCCTCTCAAACCCAACTGAGTACAGATCCTTGGTGGGAGCTCTACAATATCTTACTTGGTCAACCTGAGATTACTTATATTATGAATCGGGTTATCCAATCATGCATTCTCCAACAATAACTTACTTATATGCAGCTAAGAGAGTTCTCGGGTACATTAAAGGTACTTTAGGCCATGGTATTTTCTTTACTAAAGGGCTCACTTCAATATTTTGCTGATTTGGGGTTTGGGTTTTGCAGCAAATCTAAACTATTTTTAGTTTGATGCAGAAACAAACC
>JAJJMC010003557.1:4775686-4791611 GCA_023531435.1 Papaver californicum
GATCCTGATACTAGAAGGTCTACTAGTGGATTTTTTTTTTTTTTGGCAATAATCCAATTTCTTGGTCTGCTAAAAAGCAGCCAACTATTTCAAGAAGCTCCATAGAAGCTAAATATATGTGCTTGGCCTCTACAACTGCATAAGTTTTGTGGGTATGCCAACTTCTGAAAGATTTATATATTTTTCTCTCTAGTTCTCCACAATTGTTATGTGATAACAAGAGTTTTATATCTCTAGCATCCAATCTTATTTTTCACAGTTGAATGAAACATTTGGCTATAGACTACCATTTCATAAGAGAGCTTATGTAATCAAATTCATTGAAGATTTCTTATATATCTACATTACGACATGTTGTTGATATCTTTACAAAAGGTCTTGCAGGTCCTATGTTTGTTTTTCTAAAGAGCAAAGTGAAGGTGATTTCTCTCATTCAGTTTGAGGGAGGGTAGTGAGAACAAACTTGTAACGAGATGTATCATTTATTTAATTACACTATTTTTACACTCTACACGGGATTTTGTTAGTTCACGTATCCTTATGTAATTGTGTCATTTGCTTTTCTTTCTAAACTTGTATAAAAGCAATTCTGTAATGACTTTGTTTGTAATAAAAATCACTCTATTGAATTCTACTATTGCTAACAACATATCAAATTTAATTAATGATTGAAATTAAAATCAATACTTAAACCAGAAAAAACACTTAGATGGCGATGGATTTTTAATTAATCTCTCCATGGATTTTCAATTGATCTTTTAATGATTTCCTTTTACAAACTTGAATAAGAGAATGACGATGATGATGAGTGGGTACTGGTGGTAATGTTATTTGCACAAGTAGAGAGCTAGAGATGATTCTTCTTCAGGATAGCTCATACGAAGATGAACATGGAGATTGAGATGGAGAAAGGATCTCTTTCGCTCTCTCTCTATTTTATCGGAATTCATGTTTCTCGAGATCTTAACATCCTGTTTCAATATGGGCTAAAGGATAATTTTGGGTTTTTAAAATTTAGTCACATACGCGCGTGCCGTATGATATCACTTAGTTAGACAGTTACGATAAAGTTAATAGAAGTGAGGTTTTGCATATTTATCAATTAATAAAGGAGGTAATAAAAACTAGTATATTATCCAAAGGGGGTAACACAAGAAATTTGCACCATGTTTCAGAATTTGCAGGAGTCGTCATGGTCGATAAATTTATACCATGATGACTTGAAAGAATCGTTATGGTTAAAAATTTAGAACGACGACGATTGTAATAGGAAATTGTACAAGCCCATTCTTGTTTCAAAGATGACAGAAAACATCGCGATTGAAATTTAAGACCATGACGACTCTATTTTACTTTATTTTTTATCCAAAATTTAAATGAGTTATCATGGTCATGATTTACCGACCATGGCGACTGTGGATGTTTTTTAATAAAAAAATAAGAAAAAAATATCTATATATATATATAAAATATATAAAAAAAATATTTTTTTTCAAAAGTAATTTTTTTTATAAAATAATAAAAAAAATCATTTAATAAAATAAAAAATATTAAAAAAATTATATAATCTTCTTTAATTAATTTGAGCTCATTCATTCTTCTTTGGATTTTAAGGTGAACTTTTCACACTCTTACGAATTGCTATTTCTTAGCTAATTCATTTGGTTGGAAAGTCTAGTTCTTTTCTTAAAATTTTGAAGTTATCTTTGGTAGTAATCCTTTTCATAGAATTCACTTAAGCTAACAATTGTCTATTAACTTCAAACCGTGGAAAGAACCTCATTGCAAGTCAAGTTCTTTCCAAAGAAACCATTTTATGTATTGTAGGAAACAACTTTGATTTAACAATTGAGAATCATCTTATGTTGCAAAAATTCATTGCTTACTTCCTAAGCAACCCAACATTGATTGATTATTATAAATTGGAAGCATCATCAACACAGGAAACTCCATTCCTACAATCCTGTGTATTTTGTTATAAAATTTGCCTTTCATAGATTTAAGGATATTCGAGATCTAAGGTTCGAATTTGAAAGACTTCATTTAGAATTCGTGAAGCACAAGTTCACCTATCTTGAAGAAAAATAGTTCCTTAACGTGTATATGTATTTGTGTTGTGCATGATTCATGTCTATTATAAGGTCATTCTCTTCAGATATAAGGCCATTCAAGAATTACAGATAAAATCCATATTTGATAGAAAACTACAAACACGATTGAGTATAACTCTTATCTATTAAAATCTTGTTTGTGTTTTTTTTTTCACAAGAATGTATCTAGATTAAGATCTAGTTTGTGATTCTTGTGTAGATAGAATATTAAGTATCTTTATAAGTTTTGAAGAGTATAAACCCTAGTTTTGGAAATTAGATTCGATTAAATTCAGTGAACCGATTTCTACATCCTTTATCTGAAATCAGAAAGAAAATCACCAGGCATCCTGTTGGAGGCATGGTAGTTTTACTCTTCACGACGAACTGTGGAACAACTCCTATGGATGCAAAGGACATCATCTAGAGGAATCAAGTGCGTAGATTCTTGCAAGAATTAAGAGAAGTAGGGGCACAACTGCAACATAGTAGCTCGAATGGTTTATTCTGTTTCAACTACATTCCAGGCCGAAGTCTTATAGTAGGTAGACGAGGTCCCAGAGTTTTTTTGCTTGCAAATTTCCTCGTTAACACAACTTATATATCTTTCCTTATTTTTAATTTTCTCATTATATTGATTTTATATTTATAATTTAAAGTACACTTTAATCAATCCTTGTGATTTAAGAATCTCTAATTGAGATTATCAAAGGATATTTCTTATCTGCTTTAATCTGGGATTAAAGTTTACGCAAGAAATAAGTCTATGGGTTTTGTAATAAAAAAAATTGGTGGTGTATTTGGTACCTTCCTTTTTTAAATTCTTCCATGTTTAAGGGTGTCATGCTTTATGAAATTCTAAGACTTGTTAACGAAGAAGATGGGCATGCCACTAGGACTAGGTGTTCTCATGGGCTATATAGGTTAAGACATTATGAACTTGTTCTTTAGCGAACCTGATTTCAAACTTGTAGGGCATCGTCTTGTGAAATAGATGGAAAAATGAGACCATCAAGATGGGTCTAGAGAAAAAGTTTTCTTCAAGCAAACCTTGATAATAAGAGACAATCTCCTCTTTGATGATATCTTTGTCACTCGTTAAAACACCATTTATATTCAGCTGCGAAAAGCCCTTTCCTCTTTGTTTTGAAGACATATATATATATACATATATATGGAAAAAATGAATGTTATTTTCATGGCCCTCCACCAAATTAACAGTAGCTTTATCCAAAGACCTTAATAGCTCTTTGTCCTAGATATATTATCAACGTAACTAAGAATTTCCCAGAGCCGTGAAACTACTTTGACACGAATAAACAATCAAGATACGAACAAATCAAATTAATAATTTTTGCACATTTCTTCATTTCAAAAGAAGGTTAAAGTTTCTGAGATCCGGATTTATTCTCAAAATAGTAACAAATTTTAAGACACATATAGGCATAGATATGACATTTCAGTTCCGGGTCAACCAATTTTTTTTGTGATATTTACTAAAATTTGGACCCATTAATGATACAAAATTTCAATATTTCCCACTATATTTATATTCACAAGGTATAAAATTTTTTTAAAATTAAGTCCATTTTTACGAAAATGCAAAATCTTATAAGGTCGGCTCCATACATGGGCATAGCATTATTCTCAGAATTTATACATTTGGTAGGAATATTTTGAACTTGTCAATGCTCACCGGAGACTTGAGAGTAAAACATTGACTGCTAATTTCTGCATTTTTTCAATAATTATGAAGAGGTTTTTTCATAAATAAAATGAATAAGTAGAGCTATAGAAAGGTTCCTAATTGATAAGAATAACTTACTGTATGAGCAGAGCATATCAAATGCCCCTTTGGGCCCTTTTTCACTCTCCCAATTCGAACACATCCATTTGATTCATTGAACATACCTCGATAATAGGGGTGAGCATATGAACCCAAATTCGTCAACCCGACCCAATTTATTTGTAGTTTGGCGGGTGGACATCCAATCCGTTTATGTACGGGTTAGACATGGATGTAATTTTTAAAATCCATTAAATGATGGATTGGATGCTGGTGTAAGTCTGGAAATCTATTGGACACCCACACCCGCTATGTTTAAGAGTAAATAGGAAATTTATAAAATACAGAGGGACATATATGTATTTTGAAGGTACCATATAATTTTTAACGTTTTCATTCGAACTTAGTTGTACTAAAGAATCAATTTGCAAGCAAGCAGTACTGAAATACTCTTTAAATTTTACTTTTTGGTTGTTGGGATGGCATTATTATAATTTTAGCATTGTTATGTTATATTAACTTAATATATTCTTTAATTCCAGTAATCTAATGTTTAAATTAGTTTATTTTTTTAACATATTAACAATTTTCTTGTTTCCTAATAAAAAATATGAAATCCATGGATTTATCCGTATCCAATCCGCCTATCCATGGATGTCAAATCTACGGGTGATGGGTTGGACATGGATGCAAATCTAGCACCCGCCATTTTGATAGATTGGATTTCAGTGGCATCAAATCCACGGGTTCCACCCGTTGCTCACCCCTACTCGATAATATTAAAGAAGACAAGTAAAAACGAAAGAAGATCTTTAAATACTCTGTAAGTTTAAAAGGTTTTGCTAAAGATTTACCATGAAAGGTATCCTAATTAGGGTTGTACATGGTATGGTACAAACCGTATTGTACTAAATTGTTTAGGCCTAAACCAAACCGTACCATTTATCCAATGGTTTGGGATGGTTTTAGTTTTGTAAAAACCGTTGATCTTGGTACGGTAATGGTGAACCCTCAAAACCAAACCGAAAACCATTTGTAAAATCGTTAATACCTATCTATGAATGTAATCTCTAATATACTCTTGTCCATTCATTTGATCATTTATAATTTTGTCGGAAAACCCCACTCCTCTTTATTTTAACTTTACTGGACCCTCACTTATATGCGGTCACTACTTATAACTTCTAACAGACATACACAACCACCATCATCCAACCACTAACAACCTGTAAATTGTATAATCAATTTCAATCGAGTTAGACAAACTGCCTAAGAAAATTCAATCATAAACTTCATCACAAAAGTATGATTTACCATTTTCTCTTTTTATTCTTGTTTGATTTTGAAGATTTATGTTCCAATTTCATATATTGTAAAAACTAGGGATTTACAAAATTAAAACATTTTGGATATTTATAAAAACCAACGATTTTTCACCGAACCGCTACTGTCAAACTGTTTTTGAAATAGTACGATACAATTTCAAAATCCTAAAAACCGTTCTTTATGATTTTGGTTCTGGTTTAGCTTAAAACCACATCAAACTGTACCATGTACAACCCTAGTATTCTTCATGATTTTGGTATTCTTGGGGATCTACTAGGTTACCCAATATCAAACATGATGGATATGGGACCAAATTATTGATAAAATATGTAAAGAATAACAGAAATAAGGTTATCATTCACAAGAAATGGCCCAATTGTGATTTCTCTTCGGCCATGATGGTAGAGTAGTTGGTGTCAGCTTGAAGTCCGTAAAAGTTAGACCCACACGCATGTGTAGGCTTGGCCGCTAGGTTTCTACGTAGTCATATGGTATTCGATTATGGTTATTAGGCATTCCACACTAAGTAACCTAAAGAAGTAGATGTCTATCAGTCTTCATCTATTAGAAACTTTGCCTTCACGGCTTCATTATTAGAGATCAGTGATACCTACTCTGTTTTTTCAAGCATCAGTCTTCTGCTTTGCTTCTTTCCGGACGTTTTGCCCAATTCCTTTGATGCTCTCCTAATTTAGAGAGATCCACAAAAACGTTGCAAACTTCAGTATGGACGACGTAACTGAACATCTCTTCCAAATGCTACAAACTAAAACTCTCCTCTGAGTTTCAACTCGCCATCTTCCAAGAGTACCGTAGAAAGAACATTGTACCATAAAAAATTAAGTTGACACCATCATCAAAACATAAAACCATGAGCTCCCACTCAGTGCAAACAACCACACAATAGGTCATATCTACACAGGTCCCTGACGAAGCTTGCATCTACAAAACCCCTTCTAATAGAATCGTCACTTCTATAACCCAATGATACCCATAGAGTTACCTCTCAAGACCTTGACCAACCACTACTTAGTCCAATGCCGTGTATCCGAGTTGTTGTGCACATTACAAAGAACTCCCGGCCCACTGCATCAAGATTCATGTATCACTGAACTTGGGCTTATGATAAACCATACAAACTCATATAATTAAGCGGTCTAAGTTTCAGTTTTACCATCCCATGATTGGATTCCATGTTTCATGCCATTATGAAAAATTCCAACAAAAAACTACTCTTTAGAGATAGACTCCAGTCTACTGGTAGAGAAGAGAGTTTTATTAAAAAAAAGCTTAGGTCACCAGGAACCAATATAATTTCTCTGGTGCTGACGTTGGTTAAGTGTACAAACAACTTTATTGCGGGGTGATGAGTGGGACCAATTCGGAAAGCTGAATGGATACGGGTACTAATACGACAGATTTTGGTGTTTATTTAAGTATCCCACTCCTACCTTCAAGTTCTGTGTACGGTCAACTCCCTATCCCTTTGGCCTTTACTCCCTTTCCTGCTCTCATTTTGTTATAAATTCTCACGTACCTTTAAATTCTCACACAAATTCTGTATCTTCTTCACCCAGCCACTCAATTTATTTAACGTCACACCTAAACATACTAAATCTTATAAATTTGCTTACATAATGAATTTGCTGTTTTTGTACCGAAATGAAAACAAAGGTCCTCTAATCACTATAAACATGTTTCAAAAATATTGTCATTGCTTTCACGATGTCATGTGTAGGTCATAGTTATGCGCTACAAACTAATTTGGTAATGCAAGGCTCATCCACATGAAAAATTACAATGTGCAATCATAGCATCCAAAAATTCAATTTATTAGCATGAATAATTTTGTTGTAATTCAATGTACGATGATAAAGCCATTTTGTTGTGAAAATGTTCTATATACGCACTCACAAGAAAACGTTATTTTTCTAGTTGATTTTTATGTAAACTCTTTAAAATAACAAGAGTTCTTTACAGACCACCTATAAAAATCACCCAAAAACCATCTTCTCACATTTTCTTTACATGATGCGACCTAAAAATAGTCCCTGCTAATCTCAAGGAGACGGAACCCACCCTTATATAAAGGGACAGTTTTTATGTAGTTTTCTTATGAGTTTATTTAGAATCACTCAATAAATAAATAAAATCAAAATAGAAGGTATAACTTGGGAGTTTGATATGTCCAACTTTTCTTTTTTAGGTCTCTTTTCTTGTGTCGGTTGGTTCTAATAAAAATGGGAAAACTTTAATAGCGTATATATCAGGAGAAATCAGTAGATTCAGTACTAGTTAAATCAATCTTTTCCTATCGAGAAAAAAATAGAGAGTTCACTGATTTATACAAACCTTGATCAACTAAAATTTTTCTTTTGGATGATTTCATTTTTAATTTATGTCTCCGATGAAAGACTTATTTTATGATAATTTTTGGTTTGGGAAAGATCCGTTGACATGGTTAATTTCGTAATATTTTACAATTCCAGCACCATTCAAAAAAAATATCCAGATGATAATGAATTTATAATTAATTTTTTGATGGTATGTTTTTTCTTTTTAGAAAAATCTACATTCCTATTAAAAGATAAGTTTTTTTTATATGTAGCCCATGTATTCATTGTTAACCTAAATAAGTTAAATCGAGTTAAAAACCAAAAAATAAAAAAATAACCGATTTTACGTAATTTAACTATTATAACTAGGTATTATTTTATATTTTTGTTGATTTAGAGATGTGATATTTTATTAGTTTATTTTGGAATATATATAGTTCTTTGGGTTATATTCAATAACTGTACAAATTTGTTTGGCTAATTAAATCACTTACCTTATTCGAAAATAAATCAGCTGCCGAGGCTTGATATCTCGGGATGTGTTATTCTTTTTATTTTTGAAGAAAAAAGACTAACATTAAAAGAAAGGCTTCAATAGTGATTACAAGAGTTATGACAAACGAAAGTCTTCCAATTGTAAATGATGCGATCAATTGGAGCGCCTTTAAACGTATCTAAGTTCGAACACCACAAAATAATTGTGGGTCTTATAACAATAAGAATTTCATCAAATGTTGGTAGTTTTCTTTCAAAAATACTTATGCGTCTCATTTTTTTATAGGATTATAGAACAATGTAAGAAGAATATATTACCAGCTGATTAACTTCAAATCAATGTGGATGCATCTTGGCAGAGTCATAGCTCCTACTGTGTTGTTATAGCCAGAGATAATCGGGGTGTGTTCATATGCGCAAGAACGGACATAGCTGCCATCCACAGTCCTACTATAGCTGAAGCTTCAAGTTTTGTTTTGGCTTTTATGATGGCAGATGAAATAAAGTTTAAGAAGATTATCATTGAAGGTGATGCACAGAAAATGGTTGATGCCTTAAATGGTAGTCTGCAGCGAATACCTTGACGATTGATCCGTTATGGACAAGATAAAACATTTAATCATAAAGTTTGATCAGGTTAAATTTTCCTTTATTCCACGAGAGGCAAATGGAGTTGCTCATCAGCTCGCTTCCTACACTTTTAAGCATAATATTTACCAAAGGTGGATATCTTCCCCACCCCCATGCATTTCATCCTATTTTTTTTTGTGGATGAAGCGTAGTGTGTTCTGTTTAGGAAGTTTTTTTTTTGTTCTTTTCATTCTTTTATTTATTTTTGGTTTTATCTGATAAAAAAAAACTTTAAATTCATATCATTTAAATTTTATAAAAAAATTAGCATCTAAAATATAAGAATAATCATGTAAACAGATCATCCATTGGAAAATCATGATTTCGCATGTACAAGGTTTCCAAAATGATAACATGAGTGCAACAATAGCCGTATGTTTCTCTAACGCGGCAATAGATCTCATCTCACTGTCGTATTGGTCGTCGGATCTCGTATTAACCCTTAGGGCATCCACAGTCGTGCGAATACCCTCTAAGACTAAAGATCAAAAAATTTGATCCTTACTCCGCTGCAAGAACATCCATGGATAGTCAAGCGAGATTCTAGTGTTGCGCATACGGTTAAGCGAAGTGTTAGCGCTACGTTTGAGAAGACGGACGAGATACTGCAGCTTCGCTTGCTACAGACGAGATGATAGTGTACCGCCTGAACCAAACGAAATCCCATCTTTTCACCCAAACCACAAACGAAATTCCAGCTTTTCGCCTGGCCAAACGAAATTCCAACACTTCGTCTGAGAAAATTGTGCGCGTACGGAGAGAGCGTGTAAGGCTTTTGTGCTTGTGCGAACAGAGCGTGTGATGGAATTTTACGAGCGGTACAGCAACATTTCGCTTGGTGTTTATAGGCGAGGTACTGGGAGCTCGCTTCCCTTTTATGAACGTTAAAACCTAATTTTTCTTCTTCCTCCTCCTGTAGCCGCACGTTTTCAGTTCTTCCTCCTCTTGTAGCCGCAAGGTGGTCCTCCAACAGTCCCCATTTTTTCATCCCTAATTCAATAAACGAGAACCCAAAGTCCCGTATCATATTTTCATACTTCGCTCAAGGTTTTTCCAAGCGCAATCAAGGTATCTCTTAACAATAAAAATTAGTATAAATTAATTTTGTTTTGTAAATTATTTTGTGGTTTTTTAGTTAAATTGGTTCTAAATGTTGTATGATTTACCATGTAATTATCATGTTATAAATTGATTATCGAATTGTGATTATTAGGTTGTAATTATGGAATTGGAAAAATATTTAGGGTTTATGAATGTTATAAATTGGGTATAAAAATTTGTTGATATTTGTTAAATTGAAGATATAATTGATGAAGTTATTGTTTAATTAGCGGGGTTGTGGTTAAATCTTTGTTGAGTTGAGTAGGTTGTCTAGAAAAATTGAGAATTTATTTTGATTAAATTTAAAAACATATGTGTATGGAAGTATTTGCAATAAGGTAATTTTTATGATATTGGGTATAATTAGTGCATTGAGATTGTTTTATTTTGTTAATGATGAATTTAGTTTTAGAATGTTTGATTTTTATTGCTTGGTACATATCATTATGTAATTAGATAATTACTTTTGTGTTTATCCGGTGTTAAAATAATTTTAATTGATTTGTTGATTACTAGATTTGTATCTTTATGCATTGTGGTGATTTACTCTTGATTTGAAAATGTTCTATGAATTGTTTTGCCAGATGTCGATCAGTTTGACGTCCAGATGGGTTGGCAGAAAGAAGAAGGCCAAGAAGGCTAAAATCGTTGAGGATCTAGAACCTGGATGTATGGGACCAGAAACGGTAGATGTCCCCGGGTTGGAACACTATACCGTTGTGGAAGATACTGAGGAGCACGTGTCGACCAATATTACATATTCAACCGACGCCAATTTCAGGTTTACCCATCGTGGTTCTCTCAAATCCGTCCTTCAGATCTACCGAGGTATTATTAAACTTTCGTCTAGGGTCAAATATATAATTGAAAGGGGAGGATGGGGCCGATTATTGTCGCTACCTGAAGTAGATTCATCTCATGCTCTTATTGATTATATTGTTGAGCGGTTTTGGGATACGACAAACACGTTCCACTTCTCGTTTGGGGAGCTTGGGTTCACTCCCCTTGATTGGGTAATGTTGACCGGCCTTAGTACTGGTGTTGGCAGATCTGTTCTGTATGACCCAGAGAAGTTTAAATTTGAATATGTCCGAGAGCATATATTTCCTGAACTCAAAGATAATGCGGTGTGTAAAAGAGAAGAGGTTCCGCAACAGTGGGTTTCAGATGCAATAACTGTAAAAATTTTGACCACATATTTTGATGAAGATACTTTGACTGCGTCTAACGATGATAGTAGGCTTGCTGATAGAGTGGCGAGAGCCTTCTATATGTATGTTCTGGGGCAGTTCTTCTTTCCAAATGCAAAAACCTATATTGATGCTGGATGGTTAGCTGCATTTGAGGATCTAAATGCAGTTGACCAGTACGATTGAGGTGCTCCTGTAATTTCTAAATTGTATTCAGGTCTCGCCGCAGCTGCTAGGGGACAAAAGTCAGTGTTCGGACCCTTCCAAATTTTAGAGGTAAATTATTTATTGTTATTTATAATTATTTTAAATAAAATTTTGTTGCTAAGTTGTTTATTCCAATGGTTATATTGATATTGTAGTTTTGGGGGTACGAATATCTGCGCATTTGTCGTCCAAATAACCCTTCGCCTGAAAGTGAAAATGAATGGCCTAGATGTCGTAGGTGGTTGTGTAGCCGGAGGAAGGGTATTGACATTGTTCGGTCAAGGAATAAATTGAACCAGTTGTTCGTAGACTCTGTGACATGGCAACCGTGGTTAAATGCAGTTAACTATCTGCCACCAGAAATTGGACGCAAAGCTTTAGAGCTCTCTAGGAAAAGGGTTACATTCACTTGGCTAGACACCGTGAGTTTTTAATTAATTTTGTCATATTGCGTTTTTTTTTTCAATTTTATTTTGGTTCTCTGATAGGTATTTATTTATTGTACATTTCTTGGATAAAGCATAACATGTATCTCGGAGATCGTTATTGGAGGCAGAACAACCCAACGTGGGGTGTTTCTGCAAACGCCCTAGTAGCATTTCCAACTTCACGGATGACGAGATTGAGTACATGATAGTAAATTGTCAGGTCAATGCTAGTGAATATGTACGTGTCGTGGACTACATGTGTATTATGAATATTGGGGAAATATTACCAACCTTTACAAATATGTCACGAAAGTTGATTGGGAGGTTGAAACATACGGCTATGCTGGTGAATGTATCAAACACAACATCCCATGTCGTCGTGAACATGTACCCATTCCTCCCCCACAACAACTACCATACGTAAGTATTCAACAAAGCCTTGTAAATTTGAATATAGATTATAAATTTAGTTCAATAGTTAATCTATTTTTTTTCATCCCAGGCCGCGGCTTATGATTTAGTTCAAGAGTTGTCTGATTTTACGCAACAGATGCGTGATTTTACGTTAGCTGAAACTAAGGATCAGATGGAATATTTGATTGGAAAAGACGTTGAAATTAACAACCTCCGAAATCAGAAAGACGTTGAAATTAACAACCTCCGAAATGAGAATTCCTTGTTGAACAGCCAGCTTACCCATTTTCGTCAACAACAACCGCTTGGGCTTGCCACATATGCTCAGAATATGCCACCACCAATGTCTATGACAATGGCTCAGGGATCTTCATCAACAATTGGATCAAATATGCATAATGTAAGACCATCTTTGCCGCCGTTTATCCCACCAAGATCCAACTCCGATTGAAGATTAATTTTTTCAAATATGAATTGACTTTTCAAATTACTTTTGAAACTTTTTCTGTTTTGTAGTGTTAAATTAAAAACTCTGTTTTTTTTAACTTTGTCGTTTATGTCATTTGGTATTGTCACATCATATTTGAATTGTTAGTTGAACGACAATATTTCCAATTACTTTGTCATATCTATATTCGAAATTCTGACATTTTTTCCTTTCATTGTGCTGCTGATTTTTGCATTGAAATGTTGACCGTGTATTGTCAATTCCTTTCATTGGTGACCAAGTACAAAATGTTCAGATTATTCAAAAAGTTTGGATTTCCAATTTTGTTATCGTTTTGTTACCGTTTATCAACGACTATAATTTGTATTTTGATAAATCTATAAATAAATGAATTTATATCTATCATTCCCATTTCAAATCCACATATTTTATATTTTGGAGAAAATTTCTAATCTCTTGTTTTCATGTAATGTCACGTTACGAAAATTTTAGGCTTAATGCAGAGAATTTTACCCTAGAAGAAGATTTATCCATATGTCGAAACATAATATTACATTATCCAGCAAGGGGTCATGAACGTAGGATGAATGGTTCAATGAGCATGCAATGGTTAGAACATACACATGCTAACTTTTGTAACGAAACCGGTAATCCCAACAACCGGAACAGAGCAAGCCTTTTCTGTCGATATGTGCAAATCACAAAGGAAGTACTAGAATTTTCTTTTTTAACCGCTAAGGTGAATGAAAGAAGAATTAGGAATGAAACTGATGATGAAGTTGTTGCTAGATCTCTGGAGGAATGGACAAGATGGAAACATTCATATTTCATGTACAAACCTCATTTCGATATCTTAAGGGTGATGGAAGAATACAATCCTTTTGTGTTGATTATTCTCCCAGGAAGTGAAGAATGTCGTCCCCGTCGTCCTACAAGCCAATGCTTAAGGTTTCATAATAGGTATACTTAAGTGTTTAAGTGTAATCTACTGATTTATTATATTTCATTTCCTTTAATGTATTCCTTTTTTAATGTATGCATTTTCGATTCAATGAAATGATTTATAGAAAAATTAAGAAATCCAATTCGGGGCTACATATTCTAATCGGTAGTTTGAGAATTTCTCATGCATAATGTCAGACCATCTTTGCCTCCTTTTATCCCACCAAGATCCAACTCGGATTGAAGATTTGTTTTTTCAAATATGAATTGTCTTTTCAAATTACTTTTGAAACTTTTTCTGTTTTGTAGTGTCAAAGCAAAACTCTGATTTTGTTTAACTTTGTCGTTTATGTCATTTGGTATTGTCACATCATATTTGAATTGTTATTTGAACGACAATATTTCTAATTAATTTGTCATATTTATATTCGAAATTCTGACATTTTTTCCTTTCATTGTGCTGCTGATTTTTGCATTAAAATGGTGACCGTGTATTGTCAATTCCTTTCATTGGCTTGTCAACCTACAATTAATATCTCTGACAATGTTCAACGCTCATTTTTGCATTGAAATGGTGACCGTGTATTGCCATATCAATATTCAAAATCATATTTGAAGCTTCCTATAAATTAACTCACCGGCTTCTCCTTGAATACAAACCAAAAATATCATCTTCTTCTACAAAACATTTTGCATCCAATTTTTTTTTGGCAAACTCTCTAAATAACATTCACAACTATGGTTCCTCTTCTATTATTCCTCCTCATACTTCTTCTTCTTCTTCATTAGGCGATGATGATAACAGTAGTTATTACTCATCAGATGAAAGTTCACTTGCATTGAACTGTAATAACCTAGCAGTCACTGCTGGATTAATGGTTTCAAATATGAACTGTCCACATACACGTATAAAAATACTAAGACAACGTGATGCCGGTGCCAAAATTCTATGGAGAGATTACTTTTTCAGAAACCCGATGTTTCCGCCAAATGTATTCCGTAGAAGATTTAGAATGCGTCGAGAATTATTCAACCGTATTTTGGGTGATGTTGGTGGCGGTAAATAGTTATTTTGTTCAAAAAGAGATACATGTGGTGTTCTTGGATTAACCCTTCAACAAAAAATTACTACAGCAATTCGAATGTTAGCTTACGGATGTGCGGAAGATGCAATTGATAAGTATTTACGTATTGGGGAAACCACAGTTTTGGAAGCAACTCGTAGGTTTTGTAAGGTTATAGTCCAATTGTACGAGGATGAATATTTGCGCACACCAACTAAGCGTGATGTTGAACTCCTTCTTGCTGAGAACCATAAAAGGTATTTCTAGGGATGCTTGGTAGTGTTGATTGCATGCACTGGAAATGGGACAAATGCCCATCGGATGAATCCGGTGCTTCTACCGCGTACAAGGGTAGCGAAAGTATTATCCTGGAGGCAGTGGTGTCGTATGATCTTTGGTTTCGGCATGCATTTTTTGGTATGATGGGTTCTAACAATGATATCAATGTGATGAACCGTTCGTATATCTTCAAAAAGCTTATCAACGGTAAAGCACCGGCAGTAAACTTTTCAATTAACGAAAATCAATACAATATGAGGTATTATCTGGGTGATGGAATATACCCAGAGACAACAACTATTGTGACTACGATTAAACATCCAGATTCCCTAAAGAAACAGAAATTTTCTGCTATGCAGGAAGGTTGTCGAAAAGATATAGAACGCGGCTTCGGGGTGCTGAAAAATCAATTTGCAATCATCAAACAACCAACACGAATGTGGAATCCAGACGTGTTAGCATATATAATGAAAACTGTCATCGTTCTACATAATATGATAGTGGAGGATGAACGTTTACCCGGTGATTGGCCGCATGAGTATGAGCAACGCATCCACGATGCACCAGTAAATATTTATAGGCACAACACTGTTGAACTTTCGAGAATGATAAAGGACCAACGCAGACGTGCAATATTCGATAAAGAGACTGGGGTTCGTTTGCGAAATGACTTGATCAAACACATATGGTCATCTGTTGGCGAAGAGTAAAATTTTGTAAATCCTCTATATAGGTTTTGGGGGTAAATCTCTTGTAAGTGTAGCCGCGATTCTAGCGAGAGTGATCTTATCTTTACTTATTAAGGTCTTGTTATATGACAACGTTCTTTTGAGTTCATCTGAGTATTTGAATTAATTTTAAAAAATAAAAGAAATTTAAATTTATAATTAAATTAGGAGACATTAAAAACATAACAATGTATTGATTAAAAATAAACTGAAAATAACTAAATAAATTCATAAAAGTTCAAACTTAATATGACAATGCTAAATAATAATGGCCTATATGATTGGTTTTCTCTCTTCTTCAAAATTTATGCCTTCCTAACTTCAATGTATTGTCTTGATACATTATCCATTACAGAGATATCCATCGTCATTATACGAAAATCCTCTTCTGCTTCTTTCCTAGCTTGTTTTGCCGCAAACTTTGCATTTGAATCAGCTAGTTTTGCTGCAAACTTTGCATT
>JAJJMC010003557.1:4791621-4821889 GCA_023531435.1 Papaver californicum
GCAAACTTTGCATTTGAATCAGCTAGTTTTGCTGCAAACTTTGCATTTGAATCAGCTAGTTTGCAAACTCAGCTTCTCTCTGTGCCATCTTCATATCTCTTTGTTCCGTATATTTGGCGTTGAAGTTTTGTTGCTCTCTATAAATATTTTGCATCATTTCTTGTTGTTCAGTAAATTTTGCTTTCCCTTTTTTCTTCTGTCGTTTGGCCTCTTTTTTTCCCCATTGAACGGATTAATGTGTTAGGGATATCTCCAATGTATTCATAGGCACTGGAACCATCTAGGCTTAAGTCCTGTGTTTCATGCTTGTCCTCAACGTTGTCGTAATCAGACTCAGCTTGTGATGAATCGAAAACAGCTGTCGACCGTCTGGAATATTTAATATTATCTAACATAACTGTGTAGCAATCTTCATGCTTAAAACTTCTCCCAGTAGCTTCCTTGAAAAACCTCTTTACTTCTGCAATCTAGTTGCAATTTAGTAAAGGATATACAATCTGAAAGATTAATGTAATCAGCAAAATTAAATGAGTAGTTACCTTATTTTCGGGGCCCCATCCGGTATGATGTTCCCTTTCTACTTCAGTCTCCTTTGCAGACATAAGTGCCACATATTTACTTATAATTTGAAATCGATTTTGAAGGGAGGTCCAACTACGTGGTGGCATCGAAGGTATTGCTTCTTTCATCCGATATAATATACGAGACCATAATTTTTCTTCAGATTGATCGGTACCAATGCTAGAATCTTGAGATATTGACAAATAAATTGTACACATCGTAACATCTTCAAATGTAGAAAAACTTGGACCTCGGGGTTTTGATGGCGCCATAATCCTAATCGATTCGCAAACTTATTAAATTGTGAGGAACTTTAGAAATTTCAAATACAATAACAATGAATGAGTTTAGTAAAATGACATTGGTTTAATATTCCATATATAGTGTAAAAATATAGTCGTTGTACAACGCCAACAGTTATATCAACGGTAACATATTAATGGTAAACATAATCCAGCGACAATATTGATCTAGGAGAGCAGCTGGAGTAACGCCTGGGACGGGGCGACATACTGTGACCTCGCTCGGACTCAAGCGAAGCTGTGCAGTTCCGCACGAAGACAAACGGTATACTAAGTCATCGCTCACAACGGGCGAAACTCCGGTGTTGCACTTGGGTGTAAGCGGCACTCTAGCTTCTCGTCTCAGCAGGCGAAGCCTCAACATACCACTGTATCTGGCGAACTACCAGCTTTACGCCCGTGTTTTTGAACGAAATGTTGGTACACCGCTTCTGTCCAAACGAACTTCTACTGCCTCGCTTGATCATAATTTTTAGTCGTCGATGAACGATTACTTTAAATCCCGTACAGTAGATTTTTTCGATAAAACGTAATCTTTAATCGCACGGCTGTGACAACGTTTTGTCGACTAAAGATCAAAAAACATTTTTAATTCGGCTTTTGATCGCACCATTGCGGTTGCTCTTTGCACCTAGCGGCTTAGCCTGTGCACAAACTTAACATGACACCATAACGTACACTTGGAAACTGGAATGGAGACTATAGTACTTTCAATCTTTCTACCAAAGTGGTTTTCATTGGCTGTACGCTACACATATCACGGCTTATAATATCATGAATTATGAATGGGTGGTGAATCAAATACATGGATGATGGAACTAATATAAGGGTCCCACATGGTTGATCAAGGCCCAATCCTTTTCTAGGAATACTAAGAAAAAAGCTGCAAATTGTTCTCTAATTTTGGCAACGTTATCAGAGAGTCTGGTTACTCTGGTACTAAGAGATACCCAAATGTATTGAATAACTTGGCTATTTTAGTTAGTTTGATAGGAAAGAAAGGAAGAAAAAAATGGAGTCTTTATTGTGACAGCATTTTGGTGTGTGTTTATTGTGACTATTTATGAAAGCTTTGCATATATGTAGGAGAACAGAGGAAGCCTTGATAGAGAAAAGATTGGTGAATTAGTTTTGTTGAGTTCTTGAGAGTCGGTCTAGGAGGAGAGAGTGGAGCGAGAAGTCGGGCGCAAAATGAGATGAAATTAAGATTCGTGAAGAAGGGGTTGTGAAAAAAGAGCTAATTTTGAGTTCTGTTGGATTGATGATGGTCTCTCCGACAAATCTTTAGGAACATCAAGATCCGGAGTTCTCAAGATACTGTGTTTCTTTCTTTCTAAAAATTCTGCTAAACAACTGTGTGGGCTTCTAAGATTATCTAAATCTAGCCGATTTTTTAACCTTAACTATAGAAATTTTTCATGTCCACATGGCCTTCTCAATTTCTCTCTATGACCAAAGTGTCTTTCAAAATTTTATAAGAAAATTCAAATTTTCTCTCTATTGATCATGTTTCTTCTTAGATTTCATTCTGGGGTTTCTTCTTTTTCAATTTTCTGATCTGGGTTTTGTTCATTTTTCAATTTGCTCCACAATTTCTCTGTTTTATGTAGGATTATTTCTAATTTTTTTCTTAGTTTTGAGTTTTGGTTTTATGAAAGAAAGGGGAAATGGCACAAGAAGAAGAACAACAGAGGTGTAGTAATAGTAATAGTGGAGGAAAAATTTCTAAAAAAGTAAAAACAAAAAAGATCCCACAAAGAGGACTAGGTGTTGCTCAACTTGAGAAAATAAGGTTAGAAGAACAACAAAAGAAAGATTCTTCAGTTTTTGTTCCATCTCTTCTTCCTCATAATCATCAATCTTCTTCTTCTGTTTCTTCAATTTCCTTTTCACAATCTTGTTCTACTATAAATAATGTTTCTACAACATCATCAACTTCTTTGTTTAGATCACAACCATCAATTTCTTACTCTAATTTTGATTTATATATTCCACCACCTCCTCCTCCTCCACAACCAATATCTCTTCCAAAAACCAACACTTTTTACGGATACCCACTCCCTGAAGATAGTGAAAATGGCGGGTCTAGTTATTCCTCTTCAGCCATGGGAGTTTCTTGTGAGTTTGATGTAGATGGGAGAAATGTTGATCCGAATAGGTTTACAATTGGTTCTCATACTAACACAATATGGCCTTCTATTAAGATACAACAACAGAGTAAATATCAACAGCACCAACCACCTTTTACAAGGGTAATCTACCTGTTTTAAATTTGGTTTAAACTCATGAGTTTGGGCTTGGAAGACAAGACAATCTCTAATATGAAGAGTGTTGCAGGTGAACGTTTCATTGCCAACTTCGTCATCCTCTCGACTAAACATTCAGATGGAGCCCCCTTCAAACCAAAGCTTCTATAACAACTATGCAGCATCGCAAATGTGCCCAGAGGAAGATAAGGTAATGCTATTTTTTCCTTGCATAGCTATGTTTCTTTGATGAACATACATTCTTTATTTAAGTGACTAGAAAATTGGGATTCGTCTCGTTTAGAATGAACATTAGATCAAACTTTTGTGTGAACCTAGAGTTTATGATAATGTACTAGTACTAATGGGGAATTTGGTTGAACTGTAGCATAGATGGTTGGCATGAAGCGGTCCTGGCCTTTCGCTATGGACAACCTGCCATTATCTTCTTTTCCTTACAAACTACCCAATTTCGGGCCTCAGATTTACAGATTGGACGAATCATCTTCATGTGTTAATGGTAGCATGTTCAATTTCGAACCTGGAAACACAATTTTCAGGTTAGTCTTGTGATTTTGATATAGATTGTGGCTGGCTATTTGACTACATTGGATAGTTTGATGACTTTCAGAATATGTGTGCTGTTTTGCAGAGAGGGTCCTTCTAATTCAGCTCCTCCACTTTTTGTTGAAAGGAGAATAAGTTCATTTGAGCTGAATCCTAAAGAAGCAGGGGTGTTGGAGAGAGATTTTCTTACTTTAGGACCTCCTCCAACGAATTCATCTTTGACGAGTTTTAAAGCTAAGCATCCATTAGTTTTTCCAGTTCCTCCACACCAAGATTTTGCAGAATTTGATATTCCTCCATTTCAAGTAAGATTCAACTGATATAAATTGATTAGATTTTTCCCAACTAATAGTTATTAAAGTACTCATTTTAAAAGATTTTATGTTTTTCTTGAATATGAAGATATATAATGAAGAAGAACATCATCAGCCACCTTACAGCTTCTTCCCTCCCGAAGGACAGCATGTTAGCAATATGGCGTCAAAATCAAAAGATCAAAGAGGCGAAGTTGGAGACAATTTAGATCTTAGTTTAAGACTATAAGAAGCAGGAACTATCATGAATTACACATGACACCAAAACCCTGCTCCTTTCTTCCGTGGCATCGAACATACTTCTTCTTCAGTGAGGAAAATAGAGGTTTACAAAATTGGCTAACGACAAATTTAACCAAGTAACAAAAGAAACTGAATTGTCTGCTCCCTCGAATGAATATTGGGATAAGAAAGGAGATGTTGAAACAAGAAAGTAATAGGGAGAAGAAACATCAAGAAAGCCTCTAAGGTTCTTTTTGCATGATGTAGTTTTTTGTGGTTTTAAGTGTAATGGCACTGTTCTTTTCTTTCCCAGTTTTGTATGGGTCAGGTTGAAAGACTAGACACATTAACTAGGATGGTAAAACGCAAACTTACTCTGCTACAAAATTGTTGGGAATCTCTTTATAGTTTATACTCATTGTCTTTTCTGTTTCCGTATAGCTCCAGTATTCATCTTTATGGTTGGTTTACTGTATCAAAACTGGAAGAAAACACACATTTGGTACTGCCTATTAACAAACTAGAGATAAGAGATTTTTGGTGAATTTTTTTATAAGTTTGATGGCAATTGGGTTCGTATTCCAGTCCCTATCCAACATTTAACAAGTTGATCCAAAGTCTATGGAAAAACCCATGACCGATTCATCGTAGGAAGAAGATAGAACCATACCTAGCGAGCTACCTTGCAGTGAAGGTAAAGGTGATCTGCAATTTCAACTAATGCACGAGCTGCTGACATCCATACCCTTTCTATAATTAGTATAGTATATCGACTATGGCCGGAGCTCTACCTTTTTTGTGATTAGCCGGCTTTTAAAAGGTGATCATTCAAGTTCCTTGTGGTGACCAAAAATCTAGTTTCTTTGGATCACAACCAAATAAAATTAGAAAATGTAAAGTATGATATTTTATCATAAAATCGACTCACAAGATCATTTAGAAAATGATAATCAATCAAAACTCAGAACTAAATTGACTCAAATATTTAATGTGGTTCGACAGTCTAATTGTCTACATCCACGGGTAAAAGATTTGTTCCATTCTTATTAATCAACATCATTAAATACAGAAGAAAGTTATACTATAAAATCACAATCATGTTAATCATGGATTGATTGAACTAAAAATTTACACAAATCTCATACCTAAACTCTTTGCTATCACTTCTATGCCTTCTGTCCAATTTTTCTCCATATTTTTCCAAACACTTTTTCCTGTTTATGATCTTGGTATTTATAGCCAATTTGATGGGTCCTACCAATCTACCTTTCCACCTATTTATTCTTATCCATTCCTGGTGCGATATGTAGTTCCGCAAAGCTTATTTGCAGTTTTCGCAAGGCTTGATCGTTCTTCCCGTAAGTCTTAGCATGCGTACTGCTTGTTTTCCGTAATTTCTCACTGGTTATCCCGCAGCTCTTCTGCGGTCTTGTATTTAAATTACTATTTTGGATTGGGATGAATGTTGCGTTTTTATTTGAATCATGGCATGTTTGACACGTAGTTCTTAAAAGTGAATTGTCATGCTTTAGTTCTTTTTGTTCCACAGTTTGTGAAGTTGATATGTGTCCCTCATGAATCAACGCTCATCATTACTTCTTTATTGTGTCAGACTTTCCCGCAACCTGGTGTCAGTCAAGCAGCAAGGCTATCTGTTTTGAGCAGTGTGCCTTACTTTCCCGCAACCCACGTGTCGATCATACAGCAAGGCTATCAGGTTCAAACTTTATCGAGTTTGCAGCTGTCAATTCATTGTTTTAAAAGGCTTTGTTTCAATGTTTCTCATCCCATCGTAACTCGCTCCTCCTCTGATAGTTTTAAGACACTTGTATCTCGGATTTTATTCCCTCACAATTTGCCCCCTTTTTTCTTTCAAATTTTGACACGTGGTAAAAATTTTGAAAAGGAAAAATTGTAATTATTGCTTTTACGCCTGCAATAACTTCTCTTCCCACGCTTAATTTTACTTTTTTCCGATTTTTTCGCTAGTAGTAACATCTTTTCCACGTTTTTGTCAGTTGGCGGTTTCAAGGCAATTAATTCTCTGATAAAGTTTCTTCCTTTTCAGTTTTCGACGGTTTCGTTCGTTTCAGCTTTCTCCTATTTAATACCAATTATTTCCTCATTCCATTCTTTACACCTCTTGTCTTCTTATTCTTAAAGTTGTAGTGCTTTTCATTCCTTTGACCTTTTCAGAGATTCTTCAACATCTTTTCTTTCTCCTGAACTTCTGTGATCAAGGATTCTCGCATCGGGATCAAGTTTCTCCTTTTTTCAATCAACAGATTTTTCTTCTATCTTTCACTTCATTGTGAGTAATCCTTTTGCTTTTTTCTTTTTGCACTTGTTTATTTATCAATCTCTGTATTTGAACCTTTTTGGATCAATCATTGATAATGATGATGACGATGATGTTCTTATATGTTTATTTTTTGTTGGAATGAATAATGATAATGATGATGATATTTCTTTTTGATGATTGATTATTTTATTATGGTCCCTTCTTTCTCCTGATCAGTGAAGTTTTGGCTAATTTGCATTTTGACGTGATAATCATTTTGTCATTCTTTTGCTTTGCAATTTGTCTGTTTTGTTCTTGCTTTTGATCGTAATAAATTTATTTTTTCTTGCTTTTCTGTGTAAATAAAAAATTTATCATGGCTGGAAAGGGTAATGCCAAAATTACTGGTGATGCTTCTCATCAGGATGACCAACCTTTAGTCAGAAAGTCATATCGCTATCCTATATCGAAGAATCACCCTTCGGGATCTACAAAGCCCGCAAGTGTCCGTGTTGCGGTCAACAATCCTGCTCCCAAGGATAAATGGTCTCATGAAAGATGTATTTTTAAATCCGTAAACCTTGAGGAATCCAAAAGAAGTCATGGTCTTCGCCGATTCAAAGTCTCCTTTTATGATTGTGTTGAAGATGAAATTACCCTGAAAATGATGGAAGGTTTTGAATACAGCAACAACAAGTTATTAATCCCTGCGGGAGCTTTAGATGCGGGTCTACAGCTTCCTTTGTTCCAAAGAGAAAATCCTTTTCAGTTCGAAGTTCTTGCCATCCGAAATCAATCCCATCAAGGCTTAGTGAGGTCCATCACTCAATATAATGGAAATTGGTGGCGCGTACTAGACGAATGTAACATGCGTAGCCAAGGAAGAACCAACTTTACATGTTACGTTCCAAACCTTGCGGAACGTAAATATTACACAGTGGAAAACTTCCATGCTACTTATGTGGACAACGTTGCCGCAAAGAATTTCAAGAAATAGAGCGTTGGTCCGAACCGCAAAGGTGGTGAGGGATTCCGTCTGCTAGCGGAAATTGACAACGCCAAGCTGAAGCACGTTCCGGGGACAACGCTTCCTCTCAGGAAAGAATTCGGGAAGATCAAAACTACAAATGGTACCGCACCCCTCTAGTCATTGAGGGTCCATGGGTCTTTGAGTTCGTCCTCGATAATGTAGTTTACGATCTTCTTACCCGCTCCAATGGTTACTGCCCTTGGCGGTTGAATTTTTCTGACTTCAAGTTTGCACTTATCTCCGTGGTACGTAAAGTTTCTCTCGGTCTTTTTGTGTTTTATATATTGCTTAATGGTTAGAGTTTTTCTCTGATGGTTAAAATTTCCTCTCGTTTTTATAGTCGCAAGCTGATGAAAGTACAAAAGATGATGCGGGAGTGAAACGCAAGGCCGCACCCCTACAGAAAAGGTATTATTTTAATCCGATGAATTCTAATATTCTTTTAAAATTTCATTTAGTGAATTACTGCAGTTCATTTATAGGGTCGGAAGAAGGTGAAAGGCGTACCCCGTGCTTCTACGGACAGGGAAGAGGGAGAAGTTCGAGATTCCCCCCTTCACCGTCCACTCTTGAGAGGTGATGGAAGCTCTGCTCCAGTGAGACAAGAAGAAGAGAAAAATATACCTCTTCAAATAACAAACTTCGAGTCTGCGGAACAAGTTGGTGCTGCGGAAGAAATTTCAAATGCTGTCATCAATTTCTCGCACCAAACTGTCGTTCCCGATCCTTCTTTCTTCCTTCAATTATCTCCTATGATCGTTGATGAGCCGCTTGAAGATGCCACAGATGAAGATGATTCAACTGATGAAGAGGATTGCGTCCCTCAAGACGACCCTAAAATTACTTCAGCAGAAGTAGATCCGCAAGCACATGTTGCGAAAGAAGATGAGCCTGCGGTCATTAGTAAAATGGGTAATGTGCCCTTAAATATTATGGAAGAAGCTGGTCCTGTCAGGGTTAACATTGCGAGTGTGGCTGCTGCTAATATAGTACAGCCAAACATGGAGTTTTCGCAAACAAGCAGAGGAAAGGGAATTGCAGAGGCTTCTAATCTCTTGAAAAAAGAAGAAGAAGCCTTTCAATGGTTCATTTCAAAGAATCTTTTGTCTGTTCCAAGCAACTCTTTACCGGTGAAATCAAATAGCTCTTCGGTCTCCCGGTTGCGTAAGTCCATGGAGGTTGTACCATACGAAGTGGTTAGAGATGCTTGGTTAAAAGATCAAGGTGAAACTATTGATCCCACATTCCGCATCATCGAACCTTCTTCTCTTGCGGAAATACTCGCACTTGCGGACGGACAAGTGTATTCTTTACCGCAACAAGCTCTTCTACAGGTACTTTAGTTGTTTCTTTACCTTTTGATTTCTTCTTATTTTTAATTCTAGTTATAATTTTTATTCTGCAGCTTGGACGGGGTCAAAACGCCGCACATACTGCATACCAATTCTATAAAGCGCGGTCCAAAATGATGGAGTCCTAATTTAGGGCTTTAGAAAATGATGTTTTGGATTTAAAGCGGGAAAATGACGTGCTCCGCAAACAATTGCTTGCTCTTCAGAATCAAGGTTTTATTCTTTCTTCTAATTATTTTTTCTTTTACTTTACTTTTTTTCTGAATTACTTTATGGGATCAGCGGGGGATTCAGAACTTGTATCTAGGATGCAGCATAGAATTACACAGTTGAGAGATTATGTTGTAAGAGTTAATAATGAGAATATGAATATCAAGATAAAATTTAATGATCTTGTTGATAGTCATGAGTTGATCATACGTAAGTATGATGAGTTAGAATCGCGACATCGGCTTTTATTTTTGGAGAAGGGTCGCAAGAAAGTAGAGTTTGATGCCACTTTATTGTGGACTAAAGATTGCGTTTTTGAGGCATAGGCAAAATCTGACAAATTGGAAGAAGAGAATCGCAAGCTTTGTGTAGAGCGACAGAATATCCTTGCGGGATTTTCCCGTTCCGGATCGTATCACCGTTCACAACTTTCTTTATACATAGCTCAGCTCATTGAGGACAGAGACAACTCAGCTTCAGAGGCTTATGCTAAAGGAAAAACCCTTGTGGATGCTCTGGCTATGATCCGTAATTTATCTGATTCTGTTCTTCACCGTGAGAGCGACATTCTCCGGCTGCACAAAGAAGTGGCAAGATGTACACCTAAATTCAATCGTCTGCGAGATAATGAAGCAGAGTTAACTCAGTGTCAATAGCATTTTGAACAACTCAAGGCCGATTACAGTAAGCTTTCGGGAGAATATGATTTTCTTGATATTACGAAAGATACAATGGGTCGTGACTTAGTAGAGTTTGAATCCCTCTCAAGAGGTATCCTATTTTATCGCAAGCTTAAAATTCAATATTATTCCCGCATTGATTAATCCGTTACTTTTATCTCAGGTTTTGAAGAAAAGTTTAAGGATGCAACCGCAAGAGCTGCTAAAGCTGAGGAAGAGCTCGTTGCGACAAATACTAGGATGAAGGAACTCAATAAGCAGCTAAAGCTAGCTTCAATCAAAGCTAATGAAGCGCAAACCCAGCTAGAGCTTGCCTCTACCAAGGCCAATGAAGCGCTCGCTCAACTTGAGCTTTTATCTTCTAAAGTTAAAAGTGCTGAAGATAATCTAAAACATGAGGCTGCGAAGAATTAAAGCCTTTCTCGTGACTTATCTTATGCGAGAGGGAAGATAAAATTTTGGAAGACAAAAGTCCAAGCTTGCGAAACCGAAGTAAATCAGTACAAAATGGAAATCGAAAATAGAAAGCTTATATTCTTTGGTTAAGAACTGAAGCTAAAGCTTTAATTGCAAAGGCGGTCAACGACACTCTTGACCAAGTACAAGCTGATGGATTTACAAAAGTTTACAAGCGTAGAGATGTCCCAAATAATCCTCCCTTTGAAGGTGTTCTTCCCGCACCTTAGCTTTCTTTATTGTTGTTCCGTTCTGCTTCATCTCTAGATTGTAGTTGCGTTTTTATTTTTCCTTGTAAATTTATCCCTGCAAAACAGATTTTGAATATATATATATTGATTGTTAGTTCATTGTATGAGCGTAATTTATTTAACCGCAAGGGAATTTTGTACCTTGAGTTATATTGAGGGTGTAACACATGTCTAACTTCTCTCAGGCCAGGAGGAAATTAGGATGCGGTCCCTAGAGTCTCCTAAAATGGAGAAAAATACAACAATTAATATCATGTTAGGCATCTCTGTTGGCGAAAGATCCAATTGTCATACACTCATAGATGTTTTGCCATGGATTTTCTTAGAGAGATTGTATTTTCAGCTTTACCTAGTATGAAACCAAATTGTTGTATAATTGCATCACTGATTGTGAGCACTTCCTGAAGTGGAGAGTACCTGGTACAATAATCAATGTCATGTTAGGTATATCTGTGGCGGAAAATCCTATAGTCAGACATTTATTTGGATCTTCTAGAGAGATTGCATTTGATGTGATTTACCTATTATGAGCGCAAACTATTGTACAATTGCATTATTGATCAATGATAATATGGTTTGAGATATTGTGCGTTCCAAGGATGTTGTAAAATTCCTCCATCCATGTTCCGCAAATGATATGATCCTTGTCCCGCAATGCCTTGTACAACATAAGGTCCTCCCCATGTAGGTGTAAATTTTCCTGCCTTTTTGTCCCTTTGGTATTCCGGGATTTTCCGCAGAACATATTGTCCTTCTACGAAATTCCGCAACTTTACTTTTTTATTGTATTCTCTTGCCAATCTTCTTTGATAATTTTCCATTTTTTGAAGTGTAACTTCTCTTTTTTCTTCTAAGTCATCCAACTTTTCTAGCATTAGGTCTGAATTCAAATTCTTCTCCCATGCTTCTGTTCTTGTGGTGGGTAAAATGACTTTCGTTGGAATAACTGCTTCTGTTCCGTAAGTAAGAAGAAATGGTGATTCTCCAGTGGACTCTCTCCTTGTTGTGCGATATGCCCATAATGTATTATGAAGCTGTTCACACCATCGTTTGTAATGTCCATCAAGTGTTTTCTTTATATTCATGGCAATTGTTTTATTTGTTGCTTCGGATTGTCCATTGCTTTGCGGATAGAGCGGAGTTGACTTGTTCTTTTGTATATTAAATGCTTCGAAAAGCATATCTATATTTTTCCCTTGTAATTGTTGTCCATTATCGGAGAATATGGCTACTGGAATTCGAAATCTACAGATTATATTCTCAAATAAGAATTTAAAAACATCAGCATCTGCGAGAGCTTTGGCCTCAACCCATTTAGTGAAATAGTTTGTAGCTACAATCAAGTATTTTGTTTTTTGAGTACCTTCTACTAATGGTCCAACAATGTCTAGCCCCCATTTTGAAAAACGGCCAGGGGCTGAGTACGGAATTAAGTTCTGTTGCGGGAGCTTTTATTCTTTTCGCATAACGCTGACATTCTTCACATCTTTTCACCATATTTTTCGCATATTTATGCATAAATGGCCAATAATATCCTTGTGTTTTTGCTTTTAATGCCAGTGATCGTCTTCCACTATGATTTCCCGCATCTCCATAATGTATATCTTTGAGAATAAGTAGCCCTTCCTCTCGTGATAAACATCAAAGTAACAGTCCCAAATAGGATTTGCGGTACAGAATTCTATCCCACAACTGATAATTTACAGATTTTGATTGCACCTTCCTTGCTTCTTTAGTGCTTGCGGGTAATATCCAATCTTACAAATATTGATGTATTGGAATTTTCCAATCTTCTCCGGTTAAATTATTTTCTGTTTTTTGTGGGAAACTTGCTTCATCTTGAATAACTGTATCCTCAATATCTTCCCAACTTCTTCTTCCATATTTTTAACTGCCCACAACTTGATTGATGGTTCATAAATACGCCCAATTTTTACTATTGATGTATTCCGATCCTTTATCATTGAAGAAATAAATGCTAAAGCATCAGCATGGTGATTCTTATCTATGGACATGTGCCGAAAAGTTATATTTGGGATTTGAAACGCCAATTTCTGCACAAGATTTTTGTATTCTACCAGGTCTTCATCAAGCGCTTGATATTTTAATTCAACCTGGCGAATTATTAATTGTGAGTCCCTTGTGAGCCGCACATCGCTTAACCCCAATTCAATGATGAGCCTAAGGGCATGAACCATATCCTCGTACTCCATTATATTATTTGTATATTCATCGAACTCGAGTCGAAATGCATGTACCATTCGATCTCCCGTAGGAGTCGTAATTACAATTCCAATTCCCGCACCCTCTTTGTTTTTGGCTCCATCAACAAATACTTCCCATCTTCGGGAATTTACAGAGCTTAAGATATCTTGAGGATCATCATCTTCAAATCCGGGCAAACCTTGAATTTCAAAATCATCATTTAACGAAAAATCCGCAAGGAAATCAGCCAGGACTTGCGACTTCTGCGCAGTTTGTAATTGAAATAATATGTGGAATTGTTCGAGTTGTGCGTTCCATTTTGCTATCCTTCCAACTTTCCATGTATTCTTCAATACGTATTCCAGTGGAGATTTACTTGGTACATGCACATAATGTGTTAAGAAATATGTGCGCAACTTCTGAGAAGCAAAAAACAGTGCCAAAATTAACTGTTCTATTTTAGTATAATTTCTTTCTGCGAGGTTCAGAGTTTTGTTGATGTAATACACAGGCTTTTCAATCTTCTCATTGGTCCGGACTAATACCGCACTTACTGCATCTTCAGTTGCCGCAATGTATAAGGCCAGAACTTCTTCAGGATTTGGCTTTTGCAGTGCAGGTAATGTAGCGAGATAAAACTTGATATTTTGGAAAGCTTGATCGCAATTCTCATTCCATACATATTTTTTTTCTTTTTTAAAATATCAAAAAAAGGATCTGAATCTATCTGATGATCTTGCGATAAATCTGCTGAGTGCGGCCAAACATCCATTTAATTTCTGCACTTCTTTAATATTCCTTGGAGATGGCATATCCACTATTGCCTGAACTTTTACAGGATCAACTTCAATTCCTTTTTTGGTGACCAAATACCCCAGTAACTTTCCTGACGTAACCCCAAAAATACAATTGTCTGGATTGACCTTCATTTTGTATTTCCGCAAAGCTTCAAATATTTCTCTCAAGTCTTGTAGATGATTTGTTGAAAGTTTACTTTTTATTAACATGTCATCCACATAAACTTCAGGGTGCGGCTTATCCATGGCTTAAAAATTGCGTATACTAAACGTTGATATGTTGCCCCTGCATTTCTTAACCCAAATGACATCCTGGTATAACAGTACAAACCGTGTGGAGTAAAGAATGCAGTGTGTTCTTGATCTTCTTTGGCCAGAGAAATCTAATTATACCCTGATTGTCCGTCCATAAAGGATAAAGCCTCATGTCCTTCAACAGCGTCCACCAACTCTTCTGCGGTCTTGTATTTAACTTACTGTTTTGGATTGGGATGAATGTTGTGGTTTTATTTGAATCATAGCATGTTTGACACGTAGTTCTTAAAAGTGAATCGTCATGCTTTAGTTCTTTTTTTTCCGCAGTTTGTGAAGTAGATACGTGTCCCTCATGAATCAACGCTCATCATTACTTCTTTATTGTGTCAGACTTTCCCGTAACCGGTGTCAGTCAAGCAGCAAGGCTATCTGTTTTGAGCAGTGTGCCTTACTTTCCCGCAACCCACGTGTCGATCATGCAGCAAGGCTGTCAGGTTCAAACTTTATCGAGTTTGCAGCTGTCAATTCATTGCTTTAAAAGGATTGTTTCAGTGTTTCTCATCCCATCGTAACTCCCTCTTCCTCCAATAGTTTTTGGATACGTGTATCTCGGATTTTATTCCCTCAAATTCCTCTTGAGTCTTATGAACCAATTTGATATATCATCTCATGCTACATGTTGAACTGAGGCTCCTTGTTTATCAATTGCTATTTTGAAAATCCTTGGAAATTTAGACCTGAAGCTGCCATTGCCTGACCAATCATCCAATCCAAAACTCTCAAAACTACCATTTCCACTTGAATTCTGAAGCTCTTGTAACATACCGAACCACAAGAGTGCCCAAAAGGAGCAGCAATCGCCTGTGGTAACAGAGATGAACTTGGAATCTTGTATTTGGCAGAGATTGGTTCACACCACAAATTCTCTTTCAAGATTAAATGTCCATAACCATTTAATAAGTAAAGCAACATTCATCATCTCTAAATTCTTGTTGTTTAAATCCCCTTGTTCTAATGGTCTTTTACCTGAACCCATAAGACCAAATGCAGATCCTTTTCCCATCCTATTTACACCATAAAAATCTTTTTATTTTATTCTCTAAAGTGTTAATAATTGATTTAAGCAGCAAACAATTAAATAAGTAAATTGGAATTCCTTTCAGCACAGTTTTCAACAAAGTTAGTCTACCTCCCTTTGACAGAGATTTTATCTTCCATGTTTTATATCTCCTATCAAATATTTCCACCATAGGGTCCCAAATATGTTTAGATTTTCTCTTTGCTCCCAAAGGAAGTCTTTTATGAGATACAGGGAGTTCATCAGTGCTGCATTTTGCACTTGCCGCCGAATTTTCCAACTCAGGAATTACACCTACACTGACCATTCTAGTTTTTGAAGTGTAGTTTTCAAACCGAATACTACTTTAAAACACTTAAGAATATTGAAAAGATTATGAACCTATTCCTGATGAGCTTCAAGGAAACCACAAATTGCATATGACTAATTGTATTTGAAACCACTTATCAGTCCTTTTTCTTCAGCAACCACTAAACACTTTGAGAGTCCCTCAATTGCAATTAGAAATATAAATGATGATAATATATCACCTTGCCTTACTCTTTTGGTGGAAATATTCTTTCCAAATGAAGATCCATTAATCCCTAATGAAAAAGATACAGAAGAAATAATATGAAGTATCCAAATTCTCCATTTGGGCCAAGCTTTATGGTGAGCAAGTCATTGGCTATAGCTTTTAATTTAGCCAAAGACAAGTATTATGGGGTATCGTTTGGCTACAATTTGATCTAAAACTTTGGTTTGACTAGAGGTGGAATCAAATTTGATCCCTCCTCTAGCCAATCCATAGAAACGGGTACTAGGTATCCGTCAGAAAAAGGCGCTTTATAAATACCCAATATCCGTCTCAGAGGTGGGACGGATCCTGGGTTTCCGTCACAATGTGACGGATCTTGAGAATCTATCTGGGGTATATCTGGGATCCCAACGGATATTTTTCAAATTTTTTGAGAACTTTTCTCTATGTATAGCAACATCTTTTTCTTTTTAAATCACACCAAATCAATTTCTTTTAACTTGATTTCCTACTCAAATCCACTCTAATTTTTTTTCTCATAATTTTTTTTCTCTTCCATCCTTTTTTATTTCTTTTGTAGACAAAAATGTCGTTTGGTAAAATTCCGAGAAAGAAATACTCTTCTGTAGAAGACATGTATCTTGTTACTGCTTTTTGTAATCTAAAGAAAGAAGGAACTTACTTTTCTGACGTGGTTTTTTTTTGGGATAAAGTATTTGAAAATTTTGTAGCAGCTTCTGGTTGAAATATTTACAAGCGTACTAGTTATGGACTTCGAAGTAGATTTAGCACACTATCAAGGTTGAAGTGAATAGATATTTGAATGTCTTGCCAATGTTACCACAAATCATCCGGACATGGATGAAAATAACAGGGTAAGTTAAACTATCCTCGCAACAATTGTTTGAATTAGTTTTTATCTGTATCTTTTTTTCATGCTAACTTATGCATCATTTATATTAATGCAGGGTCTAATGGAAAGAACGCAATATTATACTGAAACCACCAAAACTTTCAATCGCGATTTAGAATATCAAAGGCTGAAAAACATTCAAAATGTAACAGAGGATCAAAGTCAAGATGCGAATATGGAAGAAGATACCGATATTTATGATTTGGCTTCCCAACACCCTAATACCCAAAATCTTTTTTTAAGTCAATCCCCTAATCTTTATTTAAGTCAATCCCCTAATACCCCTAGTTTTTATTCAAGTCAATAATACCCAAAATCCATCATCAAGACAAGTTCATCAAACACAATTTAAAAATCAATTTCCAACTCGTCTGGCGTTTTTTATGTCATCCTTATTGCAGAAGGAAGTCCAATTACTACCGAACAATTTATCGATAAACGCCAGTCAAAGGCTCAAATTAAAAAGGCGGTATCCAAGAAAAGACTCTTTCAGTCAAGCACGCCCCCTACACCATCATCACAAGAATCAGTTGTCAGCGACGTGAGTTCTAAACTTATTGAATTTTTAAAGAAACATGAATAGCGAACGGACCTCATCAACAACAACAACAACAATAACAACAACAACAACAACAATTTTTTAAAAATATGGTATCAACGCAATAACAACAAGTGCTTCTCAACAAAGAATTGGACGAAATAATTACAATAGAAAAGGATCTCTCAACGTTGGCTCCAAATGCAAAATTATACTATCAACTAAAACAGGTAAAAATTTTGTGAAAGTTGCAGGCACGTGGAGTTCCTTCACCACCACAAGAAAATCAGCAATTCTACCCAGGCTTTTTTCCTCAAAATTGACAACCGGGGGTCTTGATTTTGTGGGTACATCTTCTGTAAACCCTCACGAGACTCAACTCGTCCACTAGGGTCACCTAGGGGTTTAAAGGCTTGTTGCACATGCTAAGTGTAACCGTGATTCTCACAAAAGTAAGTTAGTTCATAGTTTTTTAATTGTCGTGGATTCATAATGTAGTTGTTGTTTGTAATTATTGAATCATACAACACAATGACTGCATTTTGTTTTCCATTTATCACTCAAGTTCCAATACTCTTAATTCTATTTTATCTTATCCCTTTCAAATTTGTGTACATCTCATTGAATCCTACAACACAATAGCTCTCCAACGACTATTTTGTAACGACTACTTTTAAATCAAATTCTTATAAATTGAACAAGGTATTCACCAAACAACTCATACCGAAATCCGAATTTTTTTTTTGTTTTGTATCTCCTCTAAAATTATATTTGCACCTAAAGGTTTTTGAGATTTTCTTCATAAGTTTGGCTTTGTATTCTGTAGAAGAAGATGTAGTTATCTCCAGAGCTTAGGTGATTGTTGCGTATCAACACGTTGTTGTGTGGCACTTAGTTACAGTTGATGAATTTTGGGAGCAGGTGTACAACAATTATATTCAAGCCTTTGTGAATATCCATCAAAGAACTAAGCAGGTTATACAAAAAAGGGTTAGTGTCATTAAAACGGCAGTAAGAATATGCGTAGATATCCAACGACTATTTTATAGAACGAGAGATCCTCAAATGAAAGTTGAAATCATTGTAAGTTATATTATTTTGCTTTAATAATATCTTATAATATTGTTCTTCCATTTAATCATTAAACTAGTTCATAAATATTAATTTGAGAAAGAGGAACTTGGAAGGAGGCATTACTTCTGAAAAACGGAAAAATCATTCGGGTTTTATAAGTGCTACCTAGTCATCAAGGACGGCTGGCCGGAGATTAATCCGGAACTTACACCTCACGAAGATTAAGGTAGCCGGCGGTCTAGATTTTGTGGGTACATCTTCTGTAAACCCTCACGAAACTATACTCGTCCACTAGGGTCACCTAGGGGTTTAAAGGCTTGTTGCATATGCTAAGTGTAACCGTGATTCCTACGAAAGTGAGTTACACTTAGAATTAAGATTTCATTAATTTGATCATATTTTAACAGTATTACAAGCATTGTACCACCAGTTAACCAACTTTTAAATACATAAACTTCAGATGTTACATTCAAAGCTTCATTCATCAAGATTGTAGTGTGCGAGATTGTTCTTCAAGAGTTCATAGCATTTATCAAACGCAAATGTTTTGCCCGTCTCTCCAACATATTTGAATTGAGCTGACAATTTCTAAAAATATCAAGTATAAAAAAGTTAGCTATGTTTACTGTAAACGAAAGACTCGGTGTTTGGCACTAATGTTCAGATACTGACTCGTTCTTTATACGCCATCCTAGGATTTTGTATGTTAACTTCAACCTGAATCGCGATAAATATTTTTACCTCCTTGTTGATAATTCTGAATCAGTTTTGAAGATTTATCTTTGTTCTAGCCTTTGCATTACCCGTTAGTTCAACAAAGGTATCGAATACAGTTATCCAAAAATGGTTACGTGGTTGATCTGTACAAGCGTGATCTTTTGTAACTGATAGTCAGGCTTAAACAAGAGCAACATCTTCTTCCTTGGTGAATCGCTGCATATTTTTAAAGTTCAAGTAAAAAACAATGTTTGGACAATTTCATTAGGAGAATGAGATCCTTTATATAAGGAAAAACTATTCGTTAAACAGTAAAACTTAAAAACTATCCGTTAAATAGTAAAATTCAAAAATTATCTGTTAAACAGTTGAATTCAAAAACTATATGTTAAACAATAAAATTAGTCGTTATTCAAAAAACTAGTCGTTACTCTAAAATTATTGTAACACCGTTAGCTCGTTTGAAGTCTTTAACTTACACAATATAAAATGGTAAAATAAATAATAAGGAACATTTTAATCTAAAATCGATCACGCCAACCCTCATATGGTCCCAAAAAAGGATCCTCCTCTATGACATTAGAAGATGATGGGTGGGTTGGTTGTCCTGTTTGTTGTACATAACCATGGTCCTGATAGGTTGTCCTACTTTGAGAGGCATATTGAGAATCCTCTTGAGGATGGTACATGTGCTTGTCTTGACTGTTTGGTACAAAAGAACGAGACATTCCTCCTGAATCACGATCAACACTACTTTGGCTTTGAGTCTAATCCGACCCACCCTGATAAGGTCCTTCATACGGTATGACATGAGGTATATATGGGACGCCTTTACCGGGCTGAAGTTGATTTCATAAGTCCATTGTATAGTCGAGCGAAAAGCGGTTCATAGCGGTAATTTGATGGTTCAGATGCTCACTATATCAACACCACATTTCCTACAAACTTAAAAATATTTTGATTTCACCTTTTGGAAACAAACATCGTTATAAAGATATCATGAAAGTATTAATAACACAATTGATACTCACTTTCGTACCCCAGTTGACATTATAACTGGATTTGGGGAATGCACTCATGTACTCATGTCCAAGAAGTCTGTTGGTCGCCCTTTTGTTTTCGTTGGCCACTCTGAGGTAGGGTTCTTGTAGCTATGAAAATAAATGATATTCCATCGGCACCAACTGTTGTGTATATATAGATTGCCTTCGCCCTGGTGGGTCGCGGAGATAAGCATTAGGATCTTGGGAAGAATACAGATCTCTGTTTCCTTGATGTTCAATTATCGAGAAGTAGCTTCCGACCAAGCGTTGACTCCAAAACTCGGAGTAATGGATAAGATCGACCTCATCGAACTTTAAGGGATCTAGACAATTGTTTTTGTACAAGTAGGTGTTTGTAGTGTTTGTTATATTGTCAGGTGGATTTGCCGGTACTGCCCATATTCCACGTACTTGTCTAAGACACCGTTCTGCCAAGTACAAGGTAAAATTTCCAAATAGATCATAACTTTACGACCTTCGGAAATTAGTTTTGCATATATAACCTCTTCCATACCTCTCCATCGACTTTTCAATCATGACTTCCATATTGTCGATGAGATAGTGTAGTTGTCAATTTGGAGACGAACCATTAAAAGTGGATGTCTACTTCTATCTCTTTGTTTACCTTTTCCTCTTATTCTTTTTCTGTTATCATAAAGACGTCCAGCCGGCCATAGATCATACTCCATGGAAACTATGTTTGGATACAGAGTTCTGAAATACGCCCAAAACCAAGGTTGCACTACCAAAAACATTTAAAAAAGATTATTGACCATTAATGTTATACAACACCACATCAATTGAAAAAAAATAATTAAGAGTGGGTATGAATATATTTACCATTAATAGATACCAAAAGAACTCGAAGCCGTCATTCTCCTGCGTTACTCCGTTACTCAAACTCCATAACATATGATCATAAATTGTTGAACCCCAATCGTAAGTCTGGACTATATTCAAATCACCAAATACCCTTAGCCAGGAAATATATAGCATATCGTTCTGGTTCGGGAACAATACATTACCCATAACCCACATCATGAACCACCTTGCCATTTGTTCTTGACACTCAATGTCGTTCACTAGCACTTTTCTAGATACAATAAAAAATCTTATCACACTATTCTGGATCCCAGTTCGTCGGATAAGTTTTCTTCTTAAAGAAATAATTTGTTTTTATTCGACTACTTTTTCTCCAACTTCTCTTACAAATGAAGCAAACAATTTATCCACTGCGGAACAACCTCACGCAATTCTTTCTTGCTAAAATTTTACAATGTTTTGCGGTATCCTCGGTCAATAGGTATGCCTGATAGTTGTGTAAAGTCCCACGACGTAAAGCTTATCTCAAAACTAGGGAAGTGAAATGTATTGGTGGTATGCCACCACCTTTCGCTAATACCGGGAGTAAGAGCCTTGTCGTTAGCTTTTGGATAATCTATCAAAAAGATTGATGCAAACCCGAAATTATCTACAATTTCTTTAGCACGAAGATTCTGAGCAATAATGCCATATAATTCAGTAACATGGCTAGTACTACCCCTATGTTCTCTTACATTTTCTCTATTAACTCCCTGGAGGTAATTAAACTTATGATCAGCATTATCCAGCGACGAAACCGCATATCTTTTTCGCATAATGCTATTAAAATGCTCATACATTCTCAACCCTACAACACATATGTATATATATCATCACACTTTAACATATTTGCATCACTTGAATCATCAGATAAACCATTGAATTTTAACACATTGTCATCACATATATAAACATCACATTTGAACACACCTTAATCAAAAAGTTATCATAAAATAACAAGTTAAACATGAATTTCTAACTACATACATGACCATATAACATAATTAATATCCATGGAATTTAAATAATCAATCAAACATCAACAACTTTAGGATTATAAAAAAATTAAATTTAGAACCCTAATAGTAGAGTAACTTACCTTTGGTGATTTTAAAGATGAAATTCGAAATTGACACATGCAATGGAATCACCAATGAGTATGGAGCAAACCCTTTAAATTTCACGCAACAAATCGACCTATAACACCTTGAAGATCAAAAGGGGTTAAAAATGGTTTGATATTGGAGGATAAATTTTTTCTGAAAGTGTATAAATGAAGAGAAACTCGAGTGTTTTTTTGTCTAAAAACGCTATAGAGACGGATACCTGCAGGTATCTTTCTAGTCAAGTCAACTAATTGACTAAGATTGGTATCCGTCTCGCACTATGCTGATGGATACCAGGTATCCGTCTCATCAATCCAAGCCATAAATTTCCCCCAATAGTATTAGTTTTTGGACCTCTCTATCGCTTGGCTACATTTAAGCTATAGCCAAACGATAGGCCTCACCATAGTGATTGGCCTTACCGTTGAAACCTAACCGAATCAAGGTATCCCCAGTTAAGTTTCTCAAACACTTTTTTCATATCAAGGTTTACTACAATTTATGGAATCCTCTCTTTTAAATGGAAGTCAATCATCTCATTTGCAATCAAGGCACAATCTAAAATTTGTATTCTTTTAAGAAAAACATACTATAATTGAGAAATCACCTTCCCCGTGATCGGTTTCACCCTACTTGCCAACACTTAAGAAATAATCTGGTATGTACCGGTTAGGAGACAAATTGTCCTGTAATCCTTGACCGTTTCAGTCAGCTCCTTTAGAATAAGAGTTTTATTCAATCATGTATGAAAAGAGTGATTAACAAAAGATTCTTCAAAAAGTTTTAAAAAATTCTCTTTTAGGAATCTTCAGGACTTCTTAAAAAACTAAAATTGCTAATTGTGGAACATTATGCATAAACCAAACATGGGAATACAATTTAGAGCATTATATATTGTTTTAGGTTGAAAACAAATGTACGGTAAAATCGTACTTTTAAGTAGGTTCGAGCGATCAAAATCGAACAGGTTGAGCCTAAGCCAAGAAATGGTCGTTCACGTCCTTCTTCAATCACAAAGGTGGAGAAGATTGGGTAGGTCTTAGGGGAGGGAAGCAAAGAAGGTTGAGAAACATCAGTGTGATAAATAGTGTGAATAAGAAAGGATTCTCTTAAGAGGAATCGCTAATTTTGTATGTTTAGTTTATCTTGACTGATTGTCTTGTACTTGAATGGATGAAAACTATATATTTATAGTTCGAAGGAGACATACTGATTTCTTGTAAGTCGCGGAAGTTAGGGAGAGGTGAAAAAATGATGATTTTGGAGATTGTAGTGGGGTGGTATCCGGAAGGTAAGGAAGACCTGTCAGACCAATATTCCTCATCCTCTCCTGTAACCGCCCACTAATTGTTACCTTCTTGTTCGTGGAGGTGGTGCCACCACCCACGATTGTCGTAGACCGCCAGACCAATATCCCAATGAGAATCCGCCAGACCAATATCCCAATGTAAGCCACTACTGTTTTTATTAAGTCAATTCAAGTCGAATGACTTGCTAAGTCAGTGAGGCAAGTTGTGCAACTCACTAAATTTATAATCAAACTGATTAGTGTCGACTCTGGGAAGTTCAGTGGTCATGTGCTTGCTTGGAAGTAACATGGCATATTTAATGGCTAAGTATTAGCTTAGAAGTGACTTATCGTAAGTCTGAGAGGCATTTGAGGCCAAATATTGTAGAGGGCTTCTTAAGAAAGAAAACACATTAGAAAACCATATAAGATTTGGTGTTAGACCAATATTTAAAAAAATGACGTATTGAGCTAGAGATGTGTTAGCTAGAGATGTACTAGATATGAGGGATCTGCCAGGTTTAGGGACCCGTCAGGCTTAGGGATCTGCTAGGATCTAGAGAGACGCTAGATCTAGGGAGGCGCTGGCCAAGGAGACCCGCCAGGCATGTGACGCGCTGGATCTAGGGAGGCGTTAGCCAAGGAAACCCGTTGGATCCAACAGGATGCGCTGGGATCAAGTGGATGCGTTGGGACTAAGTGGACGCGTTGGAAAGCCAAGGGACGCGCGGGAGCTAAGGCAGGGATGTGCTGGGTCTAGGGGACGCTCCATTATGTTGCTCGGGGACGCTCCAGCTAGTGACGCGTCAGGCTTTGTTGCGTTTCAGGCAGTGACGCACCAAGCAAGGGCGCTAAGTCGGGGACGCATTATCCAAGGCCTTCTCAGGCCCAGACGTGCTAGCTAAGGCTATGTTAAGCTAGTGGAACCTCTTATGCGCTAGGGTTAGTGCTAAGAAAGTTAGTGCTTTTAGTGTTATAGTGGCAAACTAGCACCAATGTGGTGCTAAGCCAAACGACGGGTGCTAACCCGGTAATGATATGAGAAAAAGAATAGGTTTAGCCTAGCTTAGAGGCACAATGCATGTTTTAAGGCATTGCTTCTTGATTTTGGCGCGTCTAAGAGGAGTATCGCATAATTTGTGGCTTATATTTAAGCAAGGTGTTATAATAACATATTTAAGCTCAGAAAGGTAATTTGAGTTCGTTGCGAACGAAGCGTTAAGCTAGAGTGTATTTTGGGGTTTAAGCATTAGTTATTCCCGCATTTGATAGATGTTACTGAAATATTGATGCGCATCCGAGGAAAGTTCAAGGAATTCAGCCGTGGAATTTGTGTGACTTGAGACTAGCTCGATATGGCATGAATATTATGAGTGTTGAGGAGGTTGCAAGGCCATTTTAGAATGTTCATAGTTGTTTAGAGAAGACTCAAGTTGCTCTATACTAGTAGGCAAACCATCTAGGAGCTTGAGACTTATTATGTAGAGATTATAGACTGTATTGTTAGCGTATAATGCATGTAGCCTTTTGTAGAAACTGTATCTTCAATTCGCCTGTAGAATATAAGTAGGAATATAATATTTTATATTTTGATGTGAAGTCAGAAGTATGCGCACAAGTACGTGTGGATATTTCTATGTTCTTGTAACTAGGCAGAAGGGCGATTATACAATTCTGACCCTTGTCAAAAACTCACCATCTACATATATATAAATATAATTTCAAAAAAAAATTCCTCTAGGTTAAAAAGTAAACAAAGCTTAATTCCTAAAAAATTTAGTCTTTCTTAGAGAAGATTTAGACTAGTAGGAATTTTATTGGACAAAATTTATAACAATAAAAAAAAATTGTCCCCTTTCGCGGAGAATTTAGACCAATAAAAAATTATTGGAAAGAATTTAGACTGATAAAAAATCAGATGTCTTTGTAAACACTTACAAAATTTAGACCAGATCTAATCTAATGTTGGCACCCCTAGATGTGTTATACTTATTTTCCCTCTCTCCTGCCACGCCTCCCTCTCATGTTGGGTTTCTAGAAGAAAAAAAACGAGTTTACAAATAAACCTTAGATTTATCTTCTGTATTCAACTTAACCTAGATAGGAAAAAAAAGAAAATCAAAACATTAAGTCATTTGCCTCTTTTCCATTCCATCTTCCCCTTCTCCGTCGTCGTTCAATAGCATCTTCGGTTGCTTTATTTGATTTACATAAGTTTCTTTTGATTTATTCCAACGGTTTTGCTTTATTTGTTGCAGAGATGGGTAGTCTTCATCCAGGTGGGAGCTTAATTGTTCCTTGATTTTGATCACAGAAGTTATTCAGAACAATTGGTAATAATTAAGTATAAATTACACTAACATACATGTTAACCAAAATTAATGTCTTAGCTAATTAAAATACAAATGGTGCACAAGCATGACGGACCGGAAAATTTTCACTTACAATGGGTCGTGTTTTGACCCGTTTGGCCAGCTTCAACTTCCCGATGCGCCACTCAAGAAATCGGGCTTTTAAATTTTCGGACCAATTCGATTTTTCCAAACAAATGTTCATCGATTTAGCCCAAACTGCTTTATAAGCTGGCAAACAAAAAATTTATATTTCTAGGCCATCGAATCCGACAAACTGCTTAACAGTTTTGATATCAATTCTGGTATTTATCGATACCAACAGATGATATGAATTACCACATTTGGTGATAATCATCTCCTATCGAAAACTAAAACTTTAGATACTGAGAATCTACTAAACAGAAATCTCATTGCTTCGAGGGTTAGGATTCTCGGAGCATATGTCTCAAATCATAATACTCAAAAATCCCATAAGGTCCGCTGTGAAGTCCATTAGGACATTATGAGCATGCGTCCCATACCACATACTCAGGATCCCAAAAGAGTCCACTATTTCATAAGGGTCATCTAGTCCGAAAACGATTTTACTAATCGAGTCTTTCTGGACATGATCTTCGTGTCAAGGGTCATCGACTCCGAAAAATGACTTTCATCGTGCTAATGTGAGGATACAATGTCTCTTGCATCCATTACAGCTAACAGTCTTCCAGGAAGCCACCGTAGGTGGGAGCTGCAGCTGGCCTGACAACACACACCGTTATGGATGGGTGAGGGATGATCAATCCCAGTGTCTGGTGGTAGTCTTATACCAGCCACTTTTATAACTAACGGTCTTCCAGGTAGCCACTATAGGTGGAAGGCCACTTTTAGCCATGAAAACTCATAGTTCTAGGTTAAGCTCAACAAACCCTCTTTTCAAATGATATGAACTACTCAAACGAGTTAGTAATGATCGATGGTATAAACTATCATCATAAATAGAAACCATCTTTCCTTCTCAAATGATACGAGTTACCTCGTACGATAAAAACTATTGCTTAACTCACGTAATGAGACAGATTATATGAATTACCTCAATCATCTCTTGTTTAACGGGTTGTACAATTATCAGATGGTATGAATTACTTTGAAGAGGAAACAATCATCTTATCTCACATTTTGCGCCATTTATCAAATGAAATAAACTAGAAAACAACAATCATCTCTTCACTAAGTAGTATGAACAACCAGTATTATAACTACCTCTTACCAACAATATATATATATATATATATATATGTGTATATATATATATATATATTCTAAGGTTGCAATTATCTCTGAATATATGGTATGAACTTTCAAGCAGTGACCAACTCTTTTCCGATGATATGAACAACCTCGCACAGTTGTGTTGAACCGCAAATTGGCTTCCTATGTACCCTCCTTCGTAGCTCGAAGGGATCAAACACGACCGTAGTTAATTATCTATTTATCTAGATAAAACGAACTACCCTTATTAGTATCAATTATCTCTTACTAGATGATATGAACTACTTTATTCAAGTAGCAATCATCTCTTGCTGCAGATAGTATGAATTGCATAGCAATAACTATCTCTAACTTATTATATCCACCAAAAATATCATAAATATAAGTATATCATTCGAGTCCAACTCATTCCATAATAACAACGTCATACCACTACCTTAACAAGTAAAGATACCATACTTCCTACATGCAAATCCCCACCCAAAATATTGTGTATGCAAGCCTTAATCCACTTTATCAATAGTACTTTAACCTACTAATTAATTTGTATGCATGTATATATTGCTACACTGACTTTGTTAATGTACATGCTACTTGCTACAAGGATTGCCACATTTTAATTATAAGATGAACAACAATAACATGATTAAGGCTATTGTTCATATATTGAGTTGATCCATACTACTTCTATACAAGATTCAAGATAAAAAATATGCATAAAAAAACTACACAATACATTTCTTCAATAGTTCATTAGCATCACACAAAAAAGTATATTTGCATTATTTCAAAGTGTCCATACATTTTCCAAGTTTCATTAGGAAATATTTGAGGTAGAAAACATAGTAAGTACACGGTATACTTTAAGAACATAGTTCACTAACAAGACTAAGTCACAACACTCTTAAATAATTTACCAACATTTATAATGCTTTGCACCAATTCTGTACTTACTAGTAAAAAGGTGTCAATCTAAAGAGTTATTCATTCATAAATGAAGGGAAAATAAACAAATATGTCCCTATATTTAGACCCGATAGACATAAGTATCCCTATTTTTTTCAAAACAAAAAAAATTGCTTGTCCGTTTGTTGCGTCATCCATTCATTAACTCCATAATTTCAGAGTTGACGAAGTCAAAGTTTGAGAAAATGATATTTGAAATTGGATTGTAAGAGAAACTTTTGTTTCTTCTTTTTCTATTAACAATCTCTATTGTTGTAAACCTCCAAATTCAATTAAAAATTCACACCAAATTCAAAACATCAAGCGCGATTGTCCTTACTTTTCATGTAATTCCCTTGGTTGAATCAAAAACTAAAAAAGAACAACGAAAAAGGGAAAATTCAGTGAAGAGAGAATATAGTTAGTTAACATTTATGCATCTTCTCATTAGCTTACCAAAATAAATACCACATTACTGACTGTTCAATTTTTGCTGCCACCATTAATTGAAGACCACTGTGAAAACCCCATCTGAAACTGTAATCAAGATATCCAATTGAACCCCTACTAAAACTCGATTGAAAACCCCAAACCATAATCGATACCCTTAAAAATCATTTTATAAAAAACCCAAATAGAAGTTTGAAATCCACCATACATTCATATCCCGTTGTGTGAACTTTATGTTTCAAAATCAACCCATTCTTCTTGTCGCATTTGGATGGTTTGGAATTTGGACCCATTATAAAAACCTATCATCAAAAACCAACTTGCAGAAGAATTTTTTTTTTTTTTTTTTTCGGTTCAGAATGGATGGTGCGTAAGGAGTTATAACTTAGCAGTTAGAAGTAGAGGCGTTGATCTATGTCAACAGATTTTGCCACGTGTGAATTAACTATGGTAAAGCCATAGATAAGTCTATTTGTGTTTGAAAATTCTAGTGACAGGTGACAACTTTATACCAGATTTTGACCGTTATGTTTTGATTAAAAAACGGGGTGGAAAACTTGGTAGTCGGACATGTTGTTTAAGTTTCAAAAAAACGGGGACACATATGTAAGGGCAATTTAAAGTAGGAACACATCAGTAAAATACCCTAAATGAAGACCTAGTACAAGATCATAGTATATATGCACATTAGCTAGTAGAATTCATCCCATAGGTTCTAGTATATAATTTCATATCAATCCCAAATAAAAAATCCCAACGTAACCTTAGCATAAAGGTAGAAAGGAACATGCATATATATTAAGAATTTGATCATGGTACACATATTTTGACTACTACACATGATTTATACTTTACTGAATGTAGTCATGGTTTATACAAACTTAACAATAATAAATTTTACATGATCAACATGAAATTTCTACAGTATATGTATAACTTAAGTTAGAACATCATATCCAAAAATTATCAAATTATAACGGTTCATTAGAGAGATACGCATATCAGAACTTGAATCTTAGCACATTCTATCTAAAAAAATCAGATAGGATTCTTTTACACTTAGAGGTACCTACAATGCTCAGATCTTCATGAAATTTATGTAACATGTCACTCATATGGTAAAGAACAACATATTAAATATTCGGATTCATCCAATAAACGAGTAACGAGAAATACACTTATTAGTCGACTATCCATGGCTCCAATTCAGCAAAATGCAGTCACGGTATATTCATGATTTTCAGTTCTTTCTGATGTCTGATCATACTAAAATTTTTAAAGTATCATTATGGATTAATAAAACACAACATATTAAAATTTTACCACATTACAAACAGCTGGAATTTAAGATATCAGCAAACTAAAATTTTGCATTCTAGGGTGTACAAGGCATATGAGATTTTCAAGCAAGAATTGATAATGAGATAAATTACTGCAATCAAACCACTATTATAAAAAATCACTATGATTATTAAATACCCGTTTCATCAATTTTTATAAGAACATGGATAATAACAAAAATCCCCAATTTCCCAACATGAACCCTAATTCCCAAATATCTCAAATCAAAGTATCATATGAAGGAATTCATGGGTTTGATATACATGAGTTCATCTTTATTTCTAACAACCCATTTCATCAATTTTCCAAAATTGTATGGAACACAACATATGAAGAAATCATACTAACCTCATGCTCATAAGCATCTTCACTCTAATAATGCTAACTCAAACACCACCCCAAGAATATTAAATCAAACACCATTCCAAGCTAAACATTTTTGATGATTTTTCTCAAAGATATTTTTTCTTCTTTTTTTTTTACAAGAGAATAAAATTGCCCTTTTATTTTTTTCATAATCATAAGAGGAAGACTTGAAAAAAAAATATGGGAGAAAAGAACAAAGTTTCCACTTATTTTGTATTGGGTATCAGTCCCCCTAACTATTTCACATGATTAACATGTATATACATGAGGTGTCTTGGTGCATGTAAACCTATTAAGACACTTATAGTTTGGATTAAGTTGCTACTCAAAAATAAAGGCATCCAAATTTCAGATCTTTGGGCACCACTTAGATTTCTATCCAGATGGGTTGAATTAAACCTGAAAAAAAATTCCGGGTATTACAATTAAGATGTGTTTAATTGTTGTATGTGGATATAACTAATGGTGGAGAGTTGTTTAAATATGATAGTAAATTAATTTTTACATTTTTTATAGTTTTGTTTGTTTTTAATTAAACGCGGGGACTGGTACAAATAATTTCAGTAATTAAAGCGTTTAATGGGTTCTTTCATAAAAGAATCAATTTACTTTTTCCTAACCATTATTTTTCCTTCTTTCACATCCCCTTTCTGATGCAGATCGGAAGCTAAATAAAAGAAAGAAAAGAGAGGTTTTG